>CM056583.1:92158219-92159974 GCA_029721435.1 Gymnothorax reevesii
ACGTCATAAATATTGCGCAACTCTCAAAACTTATAAGCAAACATTACGGCATAAAAAACAAAAACATATATCCAAGATCCTAAACAAAATTGAAGAATCAATTGACGGAAATCAATTCTGGGAAATGTGGAACAATCTAAGCAGAGAAAAACCACAAGAATTGGCTATACAAGATGGAGACATCTGGAAAAACCATTTTGAAAATATGTACCAAGGAATCCTGCAAGACCAATTAAATTTAAACCAAAAAATAATTATGGATAAACTAAATACTGTAGAATATGCAATTAAGAATAACCAAAATCCACTAGACAATCCAATCACAATACAAGAGTTAACATCAAAACTAAAATCTCTAAAAACAAAAAAAGCTTGTGGACCTGACGGCATCAGGACTGAGATGCTGAGAAACAGTACCCCTGAGCTGGTGGAAGCCATTCTTAAGATGTTCAACCTGGTATTGAGTTCTGGCTACTTTCCTGACACCTGGAACGAAGGGCTTATATCCCCAATCTATAAAAACGGAGATAGATTTGACCCAAATAACTACAGAGGCATCTGTGTAAGCAGTAATCTGGGGAAGGTATTCTGCAGCATTCTTAACAGTCGAATAATGACCTTCCTTAACGAGCACAGTGTCCTGAGTAAGTCTCAAATTGGCTTTCTTCCAAATCATCGCACTACAGATCATATTTACACTCTACACACCCTAATAAACAAACATGTACACCAAACCAAAAATGGAAAAATCTTTGCCTGCTTCATTGATTTCCAAAAGGCATTTGATTCTATTTGGCACGAAGGCTTATTTTATAAACTTATTCAAAGTGGGGTAGGGGGTAAAGTATATGATTTAGTTAAATGCATGTATACAGAAAACAAGTGCGCAGTGAAAATTGGCAATAAAAGGACAGAGTACATCAAACAGGGTCGTGGTGTGAGACAGGGCTGCAGTCTGAGTCCAGCGCTGTTCAACATTTACATCAATGAGTTAGCATTGCAGCTGGAACAGTCTGCAGCCCCTGGCCTCACACTACACGACACCGAAGTGAAATTTCTTCTTTACGCAGATGACCTGGTTCTGCTGTCTCCCACAGAGGACGGGCTGCAGCAGAACTTGGATCTGTTACAGGAATACTGCTTGACCTGGGCCCTAGCGGTAAACCTAAGGAAGACCAATGTTATGATCTTCCAAAAAAAGCCCAGATGTCAGGAAACTAGGTACCATTTTACTTTAGGCAGCATTGTGCTTCAGCACACCCTAAATTACACCTACCTCGGTCTGCCAATCAGTGCATCAGGGAGCTTTGGCATGGCGGTGAATGCACTAAAAGAAAAGGCTCGCAAAGCACTTTATGCCATCAAGACAAAATTCTACAACATAAATTTACCAATCCCAATCTGGTCCAAACTTTTTGACAGTATTATTCAGCCCATTGCCCTATATGGAAGTGAGATTTGGGGTCCACTCAGTGAGCATGATTACACTAAATGGGACAAAAATCCCACCGAAGCCCTACATGTAGAATTCTGCAGAAAAATCTTAAAAGTCCAAAGAAAAACTCCAAATAATGTATGTAGGGCAGAATTAGGCCGATTTCCTCTAATAATAAATATCCATAAAAGAGCACTAAAATTCTGGATGCACCTAAAATCAAGCTCTGAAGATTCACTGCAATATAAAGCTTTAAAATCCCAGGAGCTGAACCCTGATAGGAGTCCCCTAAGTCAGCTGGTTTTGAAGCTTACTGACCA
>CM056583.1:92160074-92207574 GCA_029721435.1 Gymnothorax reevesii
GTGCAGCTACACTCCCTGCGCCCTGCAGCCCCAGCTCCCCTCGCGTCTACAGCAGCATCAGGGCCCTGAGGGACAGCCTGGCCGAGCTGGAGCAGGAGTTCACCCAGTTCAGGGAGGAGAGCCACACACACTGCAGCCAACACACCCCGCAGGAGAGCAGTGAGGTCCGCAGCCTGCTCCAGCAGCACAGGAGTGACATACAGGAGCTGCGAGCCGCCATGAGACTCCTGGAGGAGGAGAACCTGGCCCTGAGAGCAGAGCTGCGCAGAGTAAAGGAGGAGCTGGGCAGGGCAGAGCAGCACAGCCACAGCCTGCAGAGGGACATGGAGGTCTGAGACACACTCTGCACAGCAGCCTACTGACACACACACACACCCCCTCCCCCACTGCTAACACACACACTGCAGCACCCACCAGCACCCCCTGCACTCCCACCCCTACACCTCCTAAAGCAGACATACACCCCTCCCCACCCACCACAGACACACAGGCCCCCCCTCCACTCACAGACACACAGGCCCCCCCCCAAGTCACAGACACACAGGCCCCCCCCTCCAGTCACAGACACACAGGCCCCCCCTCCACTTACAGACACAGGCTCCCGCACCCCCAGTCCTCACACCCCTAAGGTCCTAAAGCCCGCAGGAGCGCACACTGACGCGGAGATCATAATCTTGTGTGACTCTAATGGGAAATACCTCAGGGAAAAGCAGATGTTCCCTGGGAGAAAAGTGGCAAAGCTTCGCTGCCCAAACACACAGGCGGCGCTGGACCTGCTATCAGAGCGGAGACTGGGAGACGCCAGGCACATCCTGGTGCACACAGGAACCAATGACCTCAGCACACGCAGGACTGACGTCGCTAAGGCTCTTAGACAGGTGGCAGCTACAGCCACGCAGCAGTACCCCTCCGCTAAGGTCACCATCTCCACCCTGCTGCCCAGGACCGATGTGCCCCAGCGGGTCATCCACAGCATCAACGCCGAGGTGTCCCGGAGCTGCGCCCTGCTGCCCAACGTCCGCCTGGCTCACCACCACCACATCCACCACCACCACCTCTACGACCAGGTGCACCTCAACAAGGAGGGGGTGAAGCTGTTCGCCAAAGTACTGAAGGACACAGCACTGGGCCGGACCTCCACCCACAGCCATAGTGCGATCCACAGGGACCCCTGGGAGATCAGGAGACCAAACTCCCATCCCCCGCACCCGCCACCGCATGAGGCCCCCAGACCCCACAGCCCCATACACCCAGGCAGCCTGCTGAACCTGCGGCAGCACCCAGCACTAGCACCTACACCTGTACCTGTGCCCAGCTATGCTGCAGTCACCGCAGGAGCGCCGGGGGACCTGAGCCAGATCAGGGACATGCTCACCTTCATCTGCAGTAAACTGATCAACTAAAACACTGCAAACCTGTTAGCGCTGTTAAAACATGCATGCCTTTAGCTAGTGCTTAAAATATATAATAATTCCATCTAATCACTTGACCTCAAATCAAACATTTTTCTCTTAATTAACCTACATACTTCAAAATCAGCTCATTCAAAATCAGCAGTTGGAATATCCAGGGCCTGAGCTCTTCCACCTTCGGGCTGAAGAGCACAGACCCTGACTTTGTACAGTCTGTAAATAGTTCAGATGTTGTGATTTTACAGGAGACATGGCATCGTGGAGATGTGCCCACACCCTCTCCGCCCGGATACAGAGAGCTAATAGTTCCCTCCGTAAAACACCCCCGCGCTAAAGGCGGCAGGGACTCCGCAGGCATTATCGTTTGGTACAAAGGGGAGCTCACAAACTACATCCTCCCGCGAAAGAGGGGTCAGTCACACATTTGGATCCAAATTAAAAAAGAAATACTAAACTCTAAATTAGATATTTACTTATGTGCAATTTACATACCCCCATCCGACTCACCATATTACAATGAAGATTGTTTTCAAAATCTGAAATCTGAAATTCTCCATTTTCAGTCATTAGGCTCTGTACTGATAATGGGATCTCAACGCCAGAACAGGCAGAGAGATGGACTGTATCAGTACAGAGGAGACCATCGAATTGGACCATGACTCCCCTTTGTACCACACACAGGTCACCACACAAAGGCAGAGCTACGACAGTGTGGTGAATAAAAATGGCAAACAGGTGCTGCACCTCTGTAAAGGCCTGGGTCTGTACAGTGTTAATGGGAGGAGTAGGGGAGACTCTCTGGGGAGATACACCTACAGCTCAGTGCTGTAAAGGCCTGGGTCTGTACATTGTTAATGGGAGGAGTAGAGGAGACTCTCTGGGGAGATACACCTACAGCTCAGTGCTGTAAAGGCCTGGGTCTGTACAGTGTTAATGGGAGGAGTAGAGGAGACTCTCTGGGGAGATACACCCACAGCTCAGTGCTGTAAAGGCCTGGGTCTGTACAGTGTTAATGGGAGGAGTAGGGGAGACTCTCTGGGGAGATACACCTACAGCTCAGTGCTGTAAAGGCCTGGGTCTGTACAGTGTTAATGGGAGGAGTAGAGGAGACTCTCTGGGGAGATACACCCACAGCTCAGTGCTGTAAAGGCCTGGGTCTGTACAGTGTTAATGGGAGGAGTAGAGGAGACTCTCTGGGGAGATACACCCACAGCTCAGTGCTGTAAAGGCCTGGGTCTGTACAGTGTTAATGGGAGGAGTAGAGGAGACTCTCTGGGGAGATACACCCACAGCTCAGTGCTGTAAAGGCCTGGGTCTGTACAGTGTTAATGGGAGGAGTAGGGGAGACTCTCTGGGGAGATACACCTACAGCTCAGTGCTGTAAAGGCCTGGGTCTGTACAGTGTTAATGGGAGGAGTAGGGGAGACTCTCTGGGGAGATACACCTACAGCTCAGTGCTGTAAAGGCCTGGGTCTGTACAGTGTTAATGGGAGGAGTAGGGGAGACTCTCTGGGGAGATACACCTACAGCTCCGTGCTGTAAAGGCCTGGGTCTGTACAGTGTTAATGGGAGGAGTAGAGGAGACTCTCTGGGGAGATACACCCACAGCTCAGTGCTGTAAAGGCCTGGGTCTGTACAGTGTTAATGGGAGGAGTAGGGGAGACTCTCTGGGGAGATACACCTACAGCTCAGTGCTGTAAAGGCCTGGGTCTGTACAGTGTTAATGGGAGGAGTAGGGGAGACTCTCTGGGGAGATACACCCACAGCTCAGTGCTGTAAAGGCCTGGGTCTGTACAGTGTTAATGGGAGGAGTAGGGGAGACTCTCTGGGGAGATACACCTACAGCTCAGTGCTGTAAAGGCCTGGGTCTGTACAGTGTTAATGGGAGGAGTAGGGGAGACTCTCTGGGGAGATACACCTACAGCTCAGTGCTGTAAAGGCCTGGGTCTGTACAGTGTTAATGGGAGGAGTAGAGGAGACTCTCTGGGGAGATACACCTACAGCTCAGTGCTGGGTAGCAGTGTGGTGGATTATGCCATTACAGACATGGAACCAGAATATATTAATGCATTTATTGTCATGCCACAATCACCCCTCTCAGACCACAGCCAGATAAAGGTTTACCTGAGGAGAGCTGAACAGGTCCTTAAAGATCACCAACCTGCAGCGAAGCTCTTTCCCTTAGAGGCTGCATACAGGTGGGGCCAGAGCAGCCCGGCGGAGTATCAGGCAGCCCTCAGCAGCGCAGAGATACAGAACATGCTGAACACCTTTCAGCAGACAGAGTACCCATGCAGCAGTGCAGGCCTGAACCAGGCTACTAAACACTTAAACAATATATTCACCAATCTGGCTATAAAATCAAACTTAAAACTAATAAATTCCATAAGAAAATCAAAAAATAGAAATCAACCAAAAGAGAAGTGGTTTGACAGTGATTGTCTTTCGGCTCGGAAACAGCTGAGACAGCTGTCCAACCATAAACACCGACAGCCAAATGACAGCGAAGGGCGTCTCAGATACCATCAGGCCTTGAAAGAGTACAAACAGCTCCTCAGAAAGAAAAAACAGCAGCACATGCATAAAGAAATTGACAAAATTGATAAAGCAATTGACAAAAACACATTTTGGGATTTATGGAAAAACCTAAATCCACAAAAATCTACAGAAAAATTGACAATACAGAATGGCAACATCTGGAAAAAACACTTCAGAGACCTCTATCAAAAACTAGAAAACGAAACATTCAATTCTAATCAGAGCCAAATATATAAACAATTACTAAATTTGGAGAAAACTATCAAGGACAACCAAAACCCCTTAGACACCCTAATTACCCTACAGGAGCTAAAAAGCGCACTGAAGGTCCTGAAGACCAGAAAGGCGTGTGGGCCTGATGGTATCTGCACAGAGATGCTGAAATACAGCAGCCCAGAACTACACCAGGTCATCCTCAAAATATTCAATTTGGCACTAAATACCGGGTGTTTCCCTGAAATCTGGAACCAAGGCCTAATCACCCCCATATTCAAAAGTGGAGACAAATTCGACCCAAATAATTACCGAGGCATCTGTGTGAACAGTAATCTGGGGAAGGTTTTCTGCAGTATAATTAATGCCCGGATACTGGCCTTCCTTAAGGAGCACGATGTCTTGAGTAAAAGTCAGATTGGCTTTTTACCAAATTATCGCACCTCTGATCATATTTACACCCTACACACACTCATAAACAAGCATGTCCATCAAACAAACAAAGGAAAAATTTTTGCTTGTTTTGTCGATTTTAAGAAAGCCTTTGATTCAATTTGGCATGACGGACTATTTCTTAAAATTTTACAAAGTGGTGTAGGAGGTAAAGTCTATGACATCATAAAATCGATGTACTCGGAGAATAAGTGCAGTATCAGAATTGGAGCTAAAAGAACAGAATTCTTCACTCAGGGGCGTGGAGTGAGACAAGGCTGCAGTCTGAGCCCAACACTCTTCAACATTTATATCAACGAACTGGCCTCACAATTGGAACAGTCTTCAGCCCCTGGACTCACTCTTCATGATAAAGAAATTAAATTCTTGCTCTATGCAGATGATCTGGTTCTGCTGTCGCCCACAGAACAGGGGTTGCAGCAGACCCTGTCCTGCCTGGAGCAATTCTGTCAGACCTGGGCACTGACAATAAACCTGAAAAAAACCAAAATCATGGTCTTCCAGAAAAAATCCAGATTTCAGGGACACAGGTACCACTTCACCCTCGGAGCAGACACTCTGGAGCACACCACCAGCTACCCTTACCTGGGACTGCAGGTCAGTGCTTCAGGGAGATTCGACATGGCAATAAATGCATTAAGGGACAAAGCACGCAGGGCATTCTACGCAATCAAAAAAACTATCTCCAGATTCAACCCCCCAATCAAGATTTGGCTTAAAATATTCGACCACATCATTCAACCAATCCTCCTTTATGGGAGCGAAATATGGGGCCCTCCATTACACCAAAAAAATAAAAAATGGGATCAAATTGAAACAGAAAAATTCCACCTCGAATTCTGTAAAAGTGTACTACATGTCCACAGAAACGCCCCAAATAATGCGTGCAGGGCGGAGTTAGGCCGCTTCCCTCTTCGGCTAACAATTGAAAAAAGAGCCCTCAAATTCTGGGTCCATCTGAAGCAGGCCGACCCAGACTGCTACCACCACAAAGCTCTTAAGAGCAACCAAACGCACCCAGAGAGAGACCCACTTGAACAATTGGCCATCAAAAAACATTTTTATGACAAAAAAGAAAAATATCCACCTATAATATTCAAAACATTTGAAAAAATCAATAAAAATCAATACGTTAATAATTGGCAAGAGGAAATTAAACTAAATAATAAATTAGACATCTATTGTACTCTAGAACGAGACTACTCCCTGTCAGAGTACTTAACTAGAGTCAAAAACCCCAAACAAAGGCGGACATTAACAATGTACAGACTCAGTGACCACAGCCTCGCTGTAGAAACCGGACGACACCGAAAGACCTGGCTGCCGAAAGAGCAGAGGCTGTGTGCTCACTGCGACCGGGCGCAGGTCGAAACAGAAGCCCACTTTTTACTTTCCTGCCCCAAATATGAACCAATCAGAGATAAATACTTTCCCAAATTCACTGCCCACATAAAAAAATTTCCAAATCAACCTGATCCAAATAAATTGAAAATCCTTCTGGGCGAAGACCATCGCACAATAGAGGCAGCAGCACAATTCATCTCTGCCTGCCACACACAAAGAGAGGGTGTGGGCTGAATCACAGCCCACTATACTGCACATATTAGGTTAATTTTGTCCCATATCTGTTCAATTTAGATAAAATTTTTATACTTAATCATTATACCCTTTTATTAGTTATACATTGATTTAAATGTTTGTGCGTACATATTAGTCAGTTTGTATTTTATTGTCAGTTTTGCTTGTCATTTATGTATAATGCTTTTGCAACACAAGTTTACTTGTCATGCAAATAAAGCTCATTTGAATTTGAATTTGAATTTGAATTTGAGAGAGAGAGAGTGAGATTAGTGAGATGTAGAGCAGCTGGTGAGGGGGGCGACAGAAGGCCACATTATACCCACTGGATCACCGTCCCTCAGGCTATGACCAATAACGTTCTGGCACATCGACTGCCTCTGTCCAAATAGAACGACCACGAGGATCAGAATCCAACTGAGACAAGAACAATCTGTCCATCGTGACAATAATACATAACAGCCACTGGGTGGCAGTAACAGCGCAGTTTAGGAAGCCGCATTCTCTCATCCGTGCATAGTGACAGTAATACATATCAGCCACTGGGTGGCAGTAAAAGCGCAGTTTTGGAAGCAGTATTCACTCATTCGGATGATCTGGGAAAGCACCTCGATCGCGGCGGACGGACAATTCAATATTTTCCCAACTTACATTGTGTCCTTTTATTTATTTAGCTTTTATTTAACCAGTGAGGTCCCCTTGTGATTGAAATCTCTTTTTCAAAGGAGCCCTGGGGGTTGAGGTGGGGAGGGAGAGGACAATTTGCACAGCCAATTAGATCGGGGATGATTAGGTGGCAGGTTGAAAGAGCCAGGTTGAAAATTTAGCCATGACACCGGGGAACCCCCTATTCCTATCGGTGGGTGTCAAAGGATCTTTAATGACCACAGGGAACCACCTAATGAACGATGCATTCACTCCGAAAACAATCCTCTCTATCAGGTGTTGCTAGTTCTCCTCGTGAAGGTAAGATGACAATCATTCGTTTGGACGCGGTTGAATAATTATTGCTCCTAACTTGCTTTCAATCATTTTCCATAATCAAAACGTAATACAATTATAACAGTTCACTATTGGCAATTATAGAAACGACGTTTTTCTTAATGCGATCCAAGTGTGACAAAATTATCGGCTAAAGTCAGTTGAGAAAAATAATTTGCTCGTAGGCGCACGCTTTCGGACACTGCTCTGGATCTACCGCGCTACATTTCTCTTTGGCACATCAGGCGATCAAACGTGCTCTTCATGATCGCTGACAATATTGGAATTAAATCAAAGTCGAAGATGAGAAACACCTGTACGCAATTTTGAGTGTGGCTGATTGAAAGGCAAAAAAAAAAACAAGAGTTGTCAGAAAGACAACAAAGCTCGCCGGGGCAAGGCTGAAGTTTTTCTGCATGCGGACGCGGACGCCGGGGGTACGACAGTAGCACTCCGGACATTCGTCCCGGGAGCTGAAAACGAGTACAAACGAATGATTTCCATCTTTCACGAGAAGAACTAGCAACACCTGATAGAGAGGAGTGTTTTTGGGGTGAGTGCACAATTCATTAGGAAAGATGACTGCGAACAAGTCAGGGCTGCTGTGGCTACAAAAACGTAGTTTACCACCATCAGAGCGTGAATGTGTGAGTGAATGAATAATGCCTCCATTGTAAAGCGTCTTTGAGGGTCCAAAAAAGCGCTATATAAAATTGATGCATTATTATTATTATTATTATTATTATAGAAGTTGTAAAGGGATGTTCCTGACGCGGCCGATTTACAGTTCTGGCGACACCACTGCAGTGAGGCAGGACTTCGGTTTAACATCTCATCCAAAAGATGGCGCCCCCTTTCGTATAGTATCCCCCATCACTGCATTGGGGCATTAGGGATTATTCCACCAGAGGGAAGATCACCACCTTCTAGCCCACAAACACCTCTTCCTTGCGCCCATCTTGAAAATTGATCAAATTCCGTCATCATTAATAAGGTTCCCACCCGTTCAATGTCAAGAAGAAGGACCGGAAGGCTTTCTCAAGGATATGTTGCGTGAGGACAGGTCAAACCATGCCTTGTGGAAGTACTGTCTGTGACCTGAAAATAACTGACCGATCTTGCTCTCCCTATTTTCCTGTTCATCGACCACGCCTGTCGCTCTCTGTGGCGCACGTCACGACAAACAGCCGGCTGACGGAGCGAGGACATTTGATTTCACAGAGTCATATTCCGTCGTCCCATCCTCCGCATCGCTACCTTCACCTCTTCTCTTATTTTCATGCCAGACAGGTTGGAAAAGGTCAGGGGAAGAGTACGGAAAGCTGTTAAATAAGAGACTAATAACGAGACCAGGGGCAGCTCACTCTCAGCCATAATAGTGTCAGAAAAATGATGGTCACATGGGAAGAGCCTTAAACGAAGATGTAATTCATACACAGATGAGTCACACTCGACCAGACGTAGCCCTTTCAGCTCAAACCCACCCCTCCATTCATCCACAGCGCCAGAGGAAGAATGAGAGCAGAGACACACCCAGATACCATTTACACACAAACACATGCGCACGCACACACATACACACACACGGCTACTATAACCCTTTGAGCTCTGAATAAATTTTCAACAAACTACAAATGCCATTACCCTGAGTTGTTGAAAACCTACCATGTGGCAACTTGTTTAAAAGAGCTTCCCTGCGGGAGCAGCTGCCCTAACTCTCCCTTGCGGGAGCTCTTTTAAACAAGTTGCCAAATGATAGGTTTTCAGCAGCAGCTGATTTTGATATCTTTCATCGTTGGGCAATTACAGTTGCCCATGGTGCTGAAAGGGTTAACTGTGTATGTGCCCAGGACATGGACTGTAAACCATGTCAGTCCCTCACCCCGGTTATATTCCATCCACTGCACACCCCTCATACACAGAGTCCCAGGGCACAAGTCTGAGAGGCAGGGATGTACACAGACTCAGTGCGTCAATAACTGATCTAAACGCTCTTCAAGAGTTTTATCTGAGGGATTTTTGTTGACTCACGGTGATGTGAACAGTGGGCCGCACTGCCCAGCCCTGCGCAATATAATGCGCTTGTGCTTTCCATCTTTGTAAAGGAAAGTCCTGTGGGAGCATCAGATCTATCGCCAGCCCTCCTGCTGTCAAACGCAATCTATACACGTCGCCCAAATGTCACAGACAACACAAGCAAATTATAACAGCATGAAACGGTGAAATGCAGTCAATATAACTGCAAAATTCCCAACATACAACCATTTCACATCTGTCATTCCAAAATATATTTTAAAAAATCAGAATGTCTCAAAATCCATAAAAAAATTACCGCTTAAGAAGTATTAAATACTAAAAACATCTGACCCTGAGTGGAGAGTGGAGATGGGAAGAAGAGCCTTAACAGGCCACACACAGTGTGACTCTGCACTCGTACCTCTGCCACCAGGAAGCTCTCCTGCATGTACTGCGGGCTGACGGCTCGCAGCAGCTCCATGGTCTCATATTGCCCCTGACTCTTCTTCAGCTTCTCCGGAGATCCCAGCATGCACTTCAACAGCACGAGGCCCACCCGGAATATGATCTTCACACCTGTGGGAGGGGAGGAGAAGGCAGTTGGGTCAGCAGAGTATCCCTAACACAGGGATTACTGTGTGTGTGTGTGTGTGTGTGTTTTTGTGTACAAGTGTATCTGTGCATGTGAGGGTATGTTCTTGTGTACCCGTGTATCTGTGCATGTGTGGGTATGTTCTTGTGTACCCGTGAATCTGTGCATTTGTGGGTATGTTCTTGTGTACCCGTGTATCTGTGAAAGTGCAGGTATGTTCTTGTGTACCCGTGTATCTGTGCATTTGTGGGTATGTTCTTGTGTACCCGTGTATCTGTGCATGTGCGGGTATGTTTTTGTGTACCCGTGTATCTGTGAAAATGCAGGTATGTTCTTGTGTACCCGTGTATCTGTGCATGTGAGGGTATGTTCCTGTGTACCCGTGTATCTGTGCATGTGTGGGTATGTTCTTGTGTACCCGTGTATCTGTGCATGTGTGGGTATGTTCTTGTGTACCCATGTATCTGTGCATGTGTGGGTATGTTCTTGTGTACCCGTGTATCTGTGCATGTGCGGGTATGTTCTTGTGTACCCGTGTATCTGTGAAAGTGCAGGTATGTTCTTGTGTACCCGTGTATCTGTGCATGTGAGGGTATGTTCTTGTGTACCCGTGTATCTGTGCATGTGAGGGTATGTTCTTGTGTACCCGTGTATCTGTGCATGTGTGGGTATGTTCTTGTGTACCCATGTATCTGTGCATGTGTGGGTATGTTCTTGTGTACCCGTGTATCTGTGCATGTGCGGGTATGTTCTTGTGTACCCGTGTATCTGTGAAAGTGCAGGTATGTTCTTGTGTACCCGTGTATCTGTGCATGTGAGGGTATATTCTTGTGTGCCCGTGTATCTGTGCATGTGAGGGTATATTCTTGTGTGCCCGTGTATCTGTGCATGTGAGGGTATATTCTTGTGTGCCCGTGTATCTGTGCATGTGTGGGTATGTTCTTGTGTACCCGTGTATCTGTGCATGTGCGGGTATGTTCTTGTGTACCCGTGTATCTGTGAAAGTGCAGGTATGTTCTTGTGTACCCGTGTATCTGTGCATGTGAGGGTATGTTCTTGTGTACCTGTGTATCTGTGCATGTCCGGGTATGTTCTTGTGTACCCGTGTATCTGTGCATGTGTGGGTATGTTCTTGTGTACCCGTGTATCTGTGCATGTGTGGGTATGTTCTTGTGTACCCGTGTATCTGTGCATGTGAGGGTATATTCTTGTGTACCCGTGTATCTGCATGTGCGGGTATGTTCTTGTGTACCCGTGTATCTGTGCATGTGCGGGTATGTTCTTGTGTACCCGTGTATCTGTAAAAGTGCAGGTATGTTCTTGTGTACCCGTGTATCTGTGCATGTGAGGGTATGTTCCTGTGTACCCGTGTATCTGTGCATGTGTGGGTATGTTCTTGTGTACCCATGTATCTGTGCATGTGTGGGTATGTTCTTGTGTACCCGTGTATCTGTGCATGTGTGGGTATGTTCTTGTGTACCCATGTATCTGTGCATGTGTGGGTATGTTTTGTGTACCCGTGTATCTGTGCATGTGTGGGTATGTTCTTGTGTACCTATGTATCTGTGCATGTGCGGGTATGTACTTGTGTACCCGTGTATCTGTGCATGTGAGGGTATATTCTTGTGTGCCCGTGTATCTGTGCATGTGTGGGTATGTTCTTGTGTACCCGTGTATCTGTGCATGTGCGGGTATGTTCTTGTGTACCCGTGTATCTGTGAAAGTGCAGGTATGTTCTTGTGTACCCGTGTATCTGTGCATGTGAGGGTATGTTCTTGTGTGCCCGTGTATCTGTGCATGTGCGGGTATGTTCTTGTGTACCCGTGTATCTGTGCATGTGCGGGTATGTTCTTGTGTACCCGTGTATCTGTGCATGTTCGGGTATGTTCTTGTGTACCCGTGTATCTGTGCATGTGTGGGTATGTTCTTGTGTACCCGTGTATCTGTGCATGTGCGGGTATGTTCTTGTGTACCCGTGTATCTGTGCATGTGTGGGTATGTTCCTGTGTACCCGTGTATCTGTGCATGTGTGGGTATGTTCTTGTGTACCCATGTATCTGTGCATGTGTGGGTATGTTCTTGTGTACCCGTGTATCTGTGCATGTGAGGGTATGTTCTTGTGTACCCGTGTATCTGTGCATGTGTGGGTATGTTCTTGTGTACCCATGTATCTGTGCATGTGCAGGTATGTTCTTGTGTACCCGTGTATCTGTGCATGTGTGGGTATGTTCTTGTGTACCCATGTATCTGTGCATGTGCGGGTATATTCTTGTGTGCCCGTGTATCTGTGCATGTGCGGGTATGTTCTTCTGTACCCGTGTATCTGTGCATGTGTGGGTATGTTCTTGTGTACCCATGTATCTGTGCATGTGCGGGTATGTTCTTGTGTACCCGTGTATCTGTGCATGTGAGGGTATATTCTTGTGTGCCCGTGTATCTGTGCATGTGCGGGTATGTTCTTCTGTACCCGTGTATCTGTGCATGTGCGGGTATGTTCTTGTGTACCCATGTATCTGTGCATGTGCGGGTATGTTCTTGTGTACCCGTGTATCTGTGCATGTGCGGGTATATTCTTGTGTACCCGTGTATCTGTGCATGTGAGGGTATGTTCTTGTGTACCCGTGTATCTGTGCATGTGCGGGTATGTTCTTGTGTACCCGTGTATCTGTGCATGTGCGGGTATGTTCTTGTGTACCCGTGCATGTGTGAAAGTGCAGGTATATTCTTGTGTACCCGTGTATCTGTGCATGTGAGGGTATGTTCTTGTGTACCCGTGTATCTGTGCATGTGCGGGTATGTTCTTGTGTACCCGTGTATCTGTGCATGTGCGGGTATGTTCTTGTGTACCCGTGTATCTGTGCATGTGTGGGTATGTTCTTGTGTACCCGTGTATCTGTGAAAGTGCAGGTATATTCTTGTGTATCCGTGTATCTGTGCATGTGAGGGTATGTTCTTGTGTACCCGTGTATCTGTGCATGTGCGGGTATGTTCTTGTGTACCCGTGTATCTGCGCATTTGTGGGTATGTTCTTGTGTACCCGTGTATCTGTGCATGTGCGGGTATGTTCTTGTGTACCCGTGTATCTGTGCATGTGCGGGTATGTTCTTGTGTACCCGTGTATCTGTGCATTTGTGGGTATGTTCTTGTGTACCCGAGTATCTGTGCATTTGTGGGTATGTTCTTGTGTACCCGTGTATCTGTGCATGTGCGGGTATGTTCTTGTGTACCCGTGTATCTGCGCATGTGTGGGTACGTTCTTGTGTACCCGTGTATCTGTGCATGTGTGGGTATGTTCTTGTGTACCCGAGTATCTGTGCATGTGTGGGTATGTTCTTGTGTACCCGTGTATCTGTGCATGTGTGGGTATGTTCTTGTGTACCCGTGTATCTGTGCATGTGTGGGTATGTTCTTGTGTACCCGTGTATCTGTGCATGTGAGGGTATGTTCTTGTGTACCCGTGTATCTGTGTATGTGTGGGTATGTTCTTGTATACCCGTGCATCTGTGCATGTGCGGGTATGTTCTTGTCCACACGAGTATCTGGCATGTGCGGGTATGTTCTTGTGTACCCATGTATCTGTGCATGTGTGGGTATGTTCTTGTGTACCCGAGTATCTGTGCATGTGTGGGTATGTTCTTGTGTACCCCTGTATCTGTGCATGTATTGAGAAACACAGTGCTCACCCTCGCAGAAGAACATGTCCCACACTCGAAGCACCGAGGCCCAGGGCAGGGTCCGGGAGAAGGCGCACATGAACCACTCTGTCATGTACAGGATGGGGTCCATCTTCTGCTTCTTCAGGTGTCGGTGAGCCATGGGAGAGACACGCCGCAGCAGGGCGAACAAAATCTCTCCATCCAGCTGTATTGCCTCCTACAGGATGGGAGGAGAAATTACACCCCCAACTCATCCCATGTCGTACTAGTTTTTGAAGCTACACTGACTTCCAGACAAACCCATCTGATAGGCTCTACACAGGGATGCGCTTGCACAAGTTTGCTTGTCCTCACGTTTCAATAATTCAAACATACTGAACTTGGCCGAGTGAACACGCCCATCATAAATATGTTCTTCCAATAGAACAGAATGGATATAAGTCATGTCACAGATGACCTCTGCGACTGATCATTCACTAGTGGCTGCTGGCGTAAGGTGCTCTCCTGCTCATCATGAAGTCTCTTTCGGATGAATACCAGGGGCCAAATTCACAAAGTATCTAAGGCAGGTTCTAACTGGCAAAATTTAAAGTCACTCAGAGCAGTTGAGAGGAAACCGGCAGGAAAAAGCAATTCACAATAACTTCTTCTGGCCGCAATCAAGAACCATCAGGTGAACATTTATGAAAAATATAATGATGTCAAGCTTCTGTTTAAGCGGTATTGCCTCACCTGGGTTATGGTGGTGGATTACAAGGTGGCTGTGAACAGGCACAATGCCTTTTCTCCAGACCCTAAAATAAGGACCACTAAAACTTCAGGTTCTGGTGTAATGACATTGCGCCCATTCATTGGTCATTGCTGACAAAATGCAGCAAGGCAGCACAGACAAACCGGGTACAACTCAGGCATTCGTCTCGTGCGTAGGATCATACACCAAACCGTCAATGCACTCTCCAGTCACGATATTGAGCAATTCCTTAAATTTCCTGGAGAAAATCACCACATTCAAAGGATCAAAGCATATTTTATAGCTATTGCTGAATTACTCGGAACAGAAGTATACTGGGTGCCAAGACTCTCCCTAAGAATAACATTTGTATAAAATAAATAAATAATACTGGACATGTAGCCGACCTTCATCTGTGACTGCATTCATGTTTAAGGTGCGTTCCTGAACAATGTTCATAATGAAAATACATGAAGTTCTAGTCGAGGTGGTGGTAAGACCGAACTGTGCAAAATGTCAGCCTCAGCCTTGCATTCTGTAATCTCAGCCCTTTACTGCGACTGAAGGCACCTCTTGTATTCTGTAATCTCGGCCCTTTACAGCGACTGTGGGCACCTCTTGTATTCTGTGATCTCTGCACTTTACTGCGACAGTAGGCACCCCTTGCATTCTGTAATCTCAGCCCGTTACAGCGACTGTAGGCATCTCTTGTATTCTGTAATCTCGGCCCTTTACAGCGACTGTGGGCACCTCTTTTATTCTGTAATCTCTGCCCTTTACTGCGACTGTAGGCACCTCTTGTATTCCGTAATCTCAGCCCTTTACAGCGACTGAAGGGAATCTCTTGTATTCTGTAATCTCGGCCCTTTACTGCAACTGTGGGCACCTCTTGTATTCTGTAATCTCAGCCCTTTACAGCGACTGTAGGCATCTCTTGTATTCTGTAATCTCGGCCCTTTACTGCAACTGTGGGCACCTCTTGTATTCTGTCATCTCTGCCCTTTACTGCGACTGTAGGCACCTCTTTTATTCTGTAATCTCGGCCCTTTACTGCGACTGTAGGCACCTCTTGTATTCCGTAATCTCAGCCCTTTACAGCGACTGAAGGGAATCTCTTGTATTCTGTAATCTCGGCCCTTTACTGCAACTGTGGGCACCTCTTGTATTCTGTAATCTCAGCCCTTTACAGCGACTGTAGGCATCTCTTGTATTCTGTAATCTCGGCCCTTTACAGCGACTGTGGGCACCTCTTTTATTCTGTAATCTCTGCCCTTTACTGCGACTGTAGGCACCTCTTGTATTCCGTAATCTCAGCCCTTTACAGCGACTGAAGGGAATCTCTTGTATTCTGTAATCTCGGCCCTTTACTGCAACTGTGGGCACCTCTTGTATTCTGTAATCTCAGCCCTTTACAGCGACTGTAGGCATCTCTTGTATTCTGTAATCTCGGCCCTTTACTGCAACTGTGGGCATCTCTTGTATTCTGTAATCTCTGCCCTTTACTGCGACTGTAGGCACCTCTTGTATTCCGTAATCTCAGCCCTTTACAGCGACTGAAGGGAATCTCTTTTATTCTGTAATCTCTGCCCTTTACTGCGACTGTAGGCACCTCTTGTATTCCGTAATCTCAGCCCTTTACAGCGACTGAAGGGAATCTCTTGTATTCTGTAATCTCGGCCCTTTACTGCAACTGTGGGCACCTCTTGTATTCTGTAATCTCAGCCCTTTACAGCGACTGTAGGCATCTCTTGTATTCTGTAATCTCGGCCCTTTACAGCGACTGTGGGCACCTCTTTTATTCTGTAATCTCTGCCCTTTACTGCGACTGTAGGCACCTCTTGTATTCCGTAATCTCAGCCCTTTACAGCGACTGAAGGGAATCTCTTGTATTCTGTAATCTCGGCCCTTTACTGCAACTGTGGGCACCTCTTGTATTCTGTAATCTCAGCCCTTTACAGCGACTGTAGGCATCTCTTGTATTCTGTAATCTCTGCCCTTTACTGCAACTGTGGGCACCTCTTGTATTCTGTAATCTCTGCCCTTTACTGCGACTGTAGGCACCTCTTGTATTCTGTAATCTCAGCCCTTTACAGCGACTGTAGGCATCTCTTGTATTCTGTAATCTCGGCCCTTTACGGCGACTGTGGGCACCTCTTATATTCTGTAATCTCGGCCCTTTACTGCGACGGTAGGCACCTCTTGTATTCTGTAATCTCGGCCCTTTACTGCGACGGTAGGCACCTCTTGTATTCTGTAATCTCGGCCCTTTACTGCGACTGTAGGCACCTCTTGTATTCTGTAATCTGGGTCGCCATAGGGATCCAGTCATGCATCTCCCCAATCCCCAATTTTCGAATAAAATGGCCGGTGGCAGCCATATTGGATGCCTAAAATTGCCGAAAATTGGTCTTTTCATTGTCAAATAAATATAAAGTTGGCTTCAAATGCTTTCCTCCCGGAAGCATTTCAAATGACCGCATTAGGTGTCATAGAAAAGGTAATAAGCAAGCTTGTCTGTCTGCCTCATAGTGACAGTTACTTTTAATGATTTATTCATTTATTTATTAAAATAATTGTGATTCGGTTAATCGCGCAGCCTTACCTCCTTCTTTATCTTAACGCCAACATCATAAAATATCTTCCCTTCCCTTCATGGTTCATTTCCTTGTCTAACAGACAGCTGTGATTCACTCATGTGGAACATACAGGGCCTCTGCGCTTCTCTCTCTCGCTCTCTCTCTCCCTCTCTCACCAACCATCTCACTGGGGTAAAATCCCTGTCACATGCACAGCCAGGCCAGAATTTAACCGCCAAAGTTAATCACTCATCATCTAACTAATCCTTAATTGTCATCTCTGACGATTATGGGCTCCAGTATCCAAGCAGTGAAAACCACACAAAGACGACCGTGATCCACTCCAGCACATTCTTACGACCGTGATCCACTCCAGCACATTCTCAGCAGCCATGCCTGACGATGAAGCCGCTTGTCTAAGGGACCACTGTTATGCACAGAAGGCAACACTTCCTGTCATTAGCACAAACTGTCAAAGCATCAGGCAATGAGCATCTTATACGAGTGGGTGTGTCAAAAGAAAGTTAAGTGATGCTGCCGGGTTAGCTCACTTGGTTAAGGCGCCGCAATTGCGAAGCAGTAGTGACTACAACGGCGAGGGTTCGATCCCCAGTCGTACCAACTGACAGCGGTTGGCAGCTTTTTCAGAACAGCACACTGCTGGCTAAAGCGCTGTGAGTATGCAAATTGGGAAGGGACTGCTGGGAAGGGATATTAAAATGCTTGCCTTGTTCGTTGCTCAAGCGCCTCCTGTTGGCCAACCGGGCGCTCGTCAGTGAGATTCTAAGCTTGCTCATGTTCAAGTATCCTCCAACCTCATTCTGAACTTGCAATAGTTTCGACCAATGAGTGTAAAGATGCGGGGTCTGACGAGTGCATGCTTCGGAGGAGAGCTGCAAACTCTCTTTCTCCTGAGCTGGCAATAGGGAGCTGTATACGAGCAAGACTTGTATGCAGTTCTCGGATTCGTCATTCCAAATGCAGGTGGGATAGGAGATGCCAAATTTAAAAAGAAAAAAAAGAAAGTTAAGAGACAAGTGGAGTAAATTTTGCAAAGCTCGCAACAAACCCAAAATTTACTCAACAAGTTTCATAACTTCATAACCAAGAGTATAAAAATACTCCTTATTGCTAAATACAGTTTTTCGCGAAACTGAATTGTGTAATTTAATTGAAAACAAATGCAATTTTCATAAGCACCAACTGATTGTTAGCATTGAGCTAACAGTAAGGCTTTATTGATAAAGCCAGTCACTGAGTCAGAGACATTTGTGGCGGAACTAGCAGTGGTTTGCAAATTCAGTTAACTGCGCAGACAGCTAATGTAAGATCGCTAGCCAACAAACTAATGTTACTCAATGGTTATGAAAAAGTACTGTGTACAAGCTAGCTAGCTAGCTAGCCAAAACGTGAACTTAGTAATGTGAGTGGCACTTAGTTATACTGATTTAACCAACATTAATCTTGGTGTTCAGTTTGGCTAAATATTAACAGCGTGAGATAAAGCAGTGCGATTTTTCTCCTACACTCTCACTCTAAGTGATACGTACTTAGGGAAAAGATACAAAGAAAGAGTTACACGCTCATCACGTATAGGTGCAAGGCTATCAAATAAAACACGTCAATGGAGAAAGGAGAAGACACCTGCGCACTTACTCCAAGCCAACAAGGTAATTTTTTATTTATTAAAATAGGACGTTTCGATCCAATTTGGATCTTCCTCTGGTCATCATGTTTAAAAAGGGGGACCACACCCATATTTTTATATTGTCCACACCAACAGGCTGACAAAATTTATTATAATAGGTGTGGTTAACCCTCCAAAAACACCCAGAAAGGTCAAAGAGAGTAAAAATTCAACATACAACACGAAAGGAGCAGATGGGAATACAAACAAAAAATCAATTAACAATTGACCAAAAAATACCAGCATATACTGGATCTCAAAACCTCAGCCCATAAAGGAGCAAGACAACCACGTATGGAAGGAATTCTATTCTGTTAAAAATGGGGAGAAATCTTTCATTCATACACAAATGTTGTATTAAAGACAAAGCGATATTACAGAGTTCAAGGCTCAATCGCAAGCATAGAGCCACCAACTGTACTGTAAAAATTGGTCATAGAATAAACTTTCATCTCATACAGACCAAGTATGTGCGTCAAAGTATTTGCGCCCAAGTATGACAACCTTTTAAAAAAGCACATGACGTACCACCAATGTAATTATGAATGTAATTGCAGAAAAGGTTTCGGATCATATCCGATATTACGTCCTCTAGATGTGACAGTCTCATATATGCTGGTATTTTCGATTGGTCAATTGTTAATTGTATCTCTGGTCGGAGTGCCAGAGGGTACTTTGGATTTGCTGTTGTCGTGCGTCTGCGTCTGTAGAGATTTTCTTATGAACGTTCTACAAACTCTGCTTATACTTATCCAATCCTCTTGATATTTCACATGCATGTGGTTAGACAGTGGTTAGAGGATGAAGCCTATTGATTTTGGTTGAGCTTCATTGTGTGGTGTCCGGGATATTTTGAAAAGATCGAAAAAATGTTCCGATTGGAATGACAGGGAGTTGGGTTTTCACAGCTAGAGTGGATGATGTCACACCTCGAGAGTGAGCTGGGAGCAACGAGGCTGAAAAAATACTTTTCATATCTCTATAACTTCCACAAATTTGAATCCCTCTTCATGAAATTAAAGAAAAACGTAGGACAATGTGTTGTCACAGCAGTGTAGTTTTTGTAGCGCAGAAATACATAGTTTTGGCTCAGGGAACAGTCAAAGGAGATGAAGCATGCTGAATCTTTTCCATTAAAGAATTACCCAAACATTTTTGGGAGAACAGCAAACAGAGTCTTTAGATCGCTTTAATTCCAACTCCGGCTGTAACAATTCTGAACTGCGGTTTTTTTAAGGCGTAGTACCACCACCTGCTGCCATGGGGCGAACATCCGAGCTTTTCTGGGTGTGCGGTGTAGGGCTGTGCGTTTGGGACAGTCCTGGGTGTGAGGTGTAGGGCTGTGTGTTCGGGACAGTCCTGGGTGTGAGGTGTAGGGCTGTGTGTTTGGGACGGTCCTGGGTGTGAGGTGTAGGGCTGTGTGTTCGGGACAGTCCTGGGTGTGAGGTGTAGGGCTGTGTGTTTGGGACAGTCCTGGGTATGAGGTGTAGGGCGGTGTGTTTGGGAAAGTCCTGGGTATGAGGTGTAGGGCTGTGTGTTTGGGACGGTCCTGGGTGTGAGGTGTTGGGCGGTGTGTTCAGGACGGACCTGGGTGTGAGGTGTAGGGCTGTGTGTTCGGGACAGTCCTGGGTATGAGGTGTAGGGCGGTGTGTTTGGGACAGTCCTGGGTGTGAGGTGTAGGGCTGTGTGTTTGGGACGGTCCTGGGTGTGAGGTGTAGGGCGGTGTGTTCGGGACAGTCCTGGGTGTGAGGTGTAGGGAGGTGTGTTCGCGACAGTCCTGGGTGTGAGGTGTAGGGCTGTGTGTTCAGGACGGTCCTGGGTGTGAGGTGTAGGGCTGTGTGTTCAGGACGGTCCTGGGTGTGAGGTGTAGGGCGGTGTGTTCGGGACAGTCCTGGGTATGAGGTGTAGGGCGGTGTGTTCGCGACAGTCCTGGGTGTGAGGTGTAGGGCTGTGTGTTCAGGACGGTCCTGGGTGTGAGGTGTAGGGCTGTGTGTTCAGGACGGTCCTGGGTGTGAGGTGTAGGGCGGTGTGTTTGGGACGGTCCTGGGTGTGAGGTGTAGGGCTGTGTGTTCGGGACGGTCCTGGGTGTGAGGTGTAGGGCTGTGTGTTCAGGACGGTCCTGGGTGTGAGGTGTAGGGCGGTGTGTTTGGGACGGTCCTGGGTGTGAGGTGTACTAGCAATAGCACCCTATGCACAAAGTGTGCTCTTCACATTACACTTCAGGGCCAGCATGGAGGGTCAGGGATCAGAGGTCATCCTTACCAATCCAGCACTGTAGTATCCAGGTAAATACTTCTCACAAATCTGCACCAAACCCCAGAATGCATCCTATTAATGGGACAAGAAACAAGAAAGTCACTTTTCATGAACTGGTTTTGTCATGGACTCAGTTCTCAATACATTTAAAAACACACATCATCTGCTCATTTAATGCCATTGAAAAGCTTTTATTTACTGTGCGCCAAGTCTGATCATGTGATCAGGAATAGACTATACCTTGAGCTGATTTTGAGAAGGGAAAACACTGAGAGCAGCGCTTTAACTTCAGATTTAAACTCATCCCATAAATCAGAACTCATCCTCCATTGCCATATTTCTGAAAACCTTACCAAAGGTCAGGGGCATGAGGTTATTGGCATTAATAACAACATTCTGCAGCAGAAAATAAGATTTCAGTCATTCCGGCGACACCTCCTCCCAGAACTTCACAGAATGATCAGACAGACCAAAATTAGTTTGACAGTGATGACAGCCAAAGGGCCAGTACATTTGAGTAAAAATGTTCAATGTCAGTTGGCTACTCAGTTAAGGCGGTCAGATGATCTGAATGACTGTATGAGAGTAATTTGAATAATCACACAGTTTTGTGTATGTCTGCAGTGCAGCTGCAGGGCTGTGTTCCACAGCTGCGTCAGCAGTGAATACAGATGTGGCCGCAGTGTGCAGTGGGGGCGGCGCTGCTCTCACCTCCACAGGCATGTGCATGAGCAGCACCGAGGCGATGGGAGCCTGTGCCTGACAGTAACCCTCCTCTGGTCTGTACAGAGTATAGGCCTTCAGCACACTCAGCAAGTCCTTCTGTCTGTAAAAATACATACATGCTCAGTACCAACGTCTGTCTGTAAATACACACAACACATGCTCAGTAAGTCCTTCTGTCTATCAATACAAACACATGATCACCAAGTCCTTCTGTCTGTGAATACACACACACACTCAGACACGCAAATACACACAAACAAAAAAACACACACGCACCGAGCAAGTCATTCTGTCAGTAAATACACTCAAACACATAAGTTTAGTAAGCCAATCTGTCTGTAAATGCCCACATACAGATGCTCATTGAGTCCTTCTATCTGTAAATACACACAGACAGTAAATCCCTCTGTCTGTAAATACAAACGCAAGCTCAGCAAGTCCTCCGGTCTGTAAATACACACACACACGCTCAGCAGGTCCTCCTGTCTGCAAATACAAACACGCGCACGCACGCACACACGCACGCACGCACGCACGCACGCACGCACACACACACACACACACACACTCAGTAATTTCCTCTGTCTTTAAATACAAACACACGTTCAGCCAGTCCTTCTGTCAGTAAACACACATACGCTCACAGCAGGTCCTTCGGTCAGTAAATAAACAAACACACACACACGTTTGTTTTTGTATCCTCGTGGGGACTAAAAAATTGCTCCAAAATCCCATTAGCATGCCCCTAGACCAAACCCTAACCCCAACCTCAATCTTAAAGCTAATCCTAATCCTAAGCAACACATCCCCCAAAACAGCCAAACCTTTAACTTTAGTTTATGGTGTTACCTTAAAGGGCCAGTGTGTAATATTTGGCATGGTTTGTTGGCAAAATCTGAAAATACTACCCTTTAATATGTTTATATAAGTGTATAATTGCTATAACATAAAATAGTTTGGTTTTCGTAGCCTTATAATAATGCGTTCATGTATACATATAGCAAGGGCACTGCTTTAGAGACGTTGCCATCTTGCACCGCCATGGTGGTACGGCAGCCTGAACGGACAATCCAGCCAGCTAGAGAACGCCTTTCGCATGTATAAATAAACCAACGAAGACGACAGCGGAAGCAGAGAAGCAGGAGGAGGAAACAGCAGAGTGAGTTAGTTTGTCGACAGTAGAGAGACAGAGATGGATATGATATACAAATTAAAACAGAGTTGTTGTCAAGGACTGAGGTACTGTCGCCTGGTTTTTCTGTAGCTGATTTAGCTAACAAACTCCAGCAAGCTCTCAACGCCAAGAATATTTTCAAATTACCTGGATATCTAAATATAACCCGGCTGGTTTCATACTTGGTGGCTGCCTTTCATACAGTCTTCTAGACAATAATTATTGACGTTCACCGGGGTTTTTAGTCCCCTTCGTTCTCTATCCTGACTGCATTACCGCATAAAGGCATTGCCAAGCTGAATATTAACGCGAACCGGGGTTTTTGTCTTTTTCGCATTTTATTATTACCGAAGGGCTCTTCTGATTAAACACATTGTAAATGCCATATCTTGGTATTTTCCTCTGGTTGCTGTGCCTTGGTCAGCTGATTAAAGTTTAACTGCTTGTGCGAGTGCTTAGGACAGCTTGTTGGGGGAGGTACTGTGTTTAATTCACTCACATAGTAAACGACTTGTTTATTCAATCCATTTTAATTAAAGGGAACCGGGGCTTTACTCTTTTCTCGGTTACCCTCGGTTGTATTTGTGGCGAGCTAACTAGATAGTTACTGTTTCCACTTTTGACTTGGTATCTGAGATTTAGTGTTTAGTTAGTAATAATAATAATAATAATAATAATAATAATAATAATAAATTCAATTTATATAGCGCTTTCTTGGACACTCAAAGACGCTTTACAAAATAAGGACTAAACAGTGACAACAGAGACAACAATAGCAAAATATATAATCAAAGAAAAGCCAGTTTGAACAGGTGGGTTTTGAGAAGGGATTTGAAGTTTTGCAGTGAGTCCGAGTTCCTGATGGGTAGTGGGAGTGAGTTCCAAAGGGTGGGGGCGGCGGCGGCGAAAGCTCGGTCTCCCAAGGTTCGGCGCTTTGTGTGGGTGATGGGTGTGAGGAGGGTGGAATCAGCAGAGTGGAGGGGGCGGGAGGGACAGTGACGTTGCAGGAGGTCAGAGAGGTAGGGAGGGGCCAGGTTATGGAGGGACTTAAAGGTGAGGAGGAGGAGTTTGAGCTGGATGCGATGTTGGATAGGGAGCCAGTGGAGCTGTTAGAGGATGGGGGTGATGTGTTCTCTGGAGCGGGTGTGAGTGAGGAGGCGGGCAGCGGAGCTCTGGACATATTGCAGTTTTTGGAGATGAGTGGAGGGAAGTCCAAAGAGGACGCTATTGCAGTGGTCGAGTCTGGAGGTGATAAAGGCATGAATAAGTGTCTCCACTGTGGTCTGGGAGAGGGAGGGACGGAGGCGTGCAATGTTGCGGAGGTGAAAAAAGGATGTTTTAGTGATGTGGTTGATATGCGATTGGTATGAGAGGATGGAGTCCATTATGATACCAAGGTTGCGAACAGAGGGGGAGGGGGTGACATCGTGACCGTCGATGAGGAGGGAAAAGTTCTGTATAGAGGGAAGGAGAGATTTGGGTCCGGTGATGAGGAGTTCTGTTTTATTGCTGTTTAGTTTTAGAAATTTTTTGTCCATCCAGGATTTGATGTCAGAGAGGCAGTTGGTTATGGTGGAGAGGATGACAGGGGTGATGGATTTGGTAGAAATGTACAGTTGTGAATCGTTGGCGTAGCAGTGAAAATGGAGACCATGGTGGCGAATAATTTTACCAAGGGGGAGCATGTAGAATGAAAACAGGAGGGGGCCGAGCACCGAACCTTGGGGAACTCCATGGCTGACTGGGGAAGTGTGGGATTTGGAATTGTTGACGGAGACAAAGTGATGAGGGTCGGAGGGGTAGGAGATGAACCAGAGGAGTGCTGTGCCAGAAATGCCTATAGACTGTAGACGGTGGAGGAGGATGATGTGATTAATGGTGTCAAATGCGGCAGACATGTCGAGGTTGAGGAGGATGGAAATGGAACCAGAGTCAGCGGCGAGGAGGAGATCATTGGTGACTTTGAGGAGGGCTGTTTCTGTGCTGTGGTGTGAACGGAATCCAGACTGAAATGTTTCGTAAAGTTGGGTGGAGTGGAGATGGTGTTGGAGTTGAGTTATGACAGAGCGTTACAGTATTTTTGAAAGTAACGGAAGATTGGAGACAGGTCTGAAGTTGTCCAGGTTTTCCGGGAGAGGCCAGGTTTTTTCAGGAGGGGTGTGATGGTGGCTAGTTTGAGCAGAGATGGGACAGAACCAGTGGAAAGGGAGGTGTTAATGATGTTGGTAATGAGGGGTATGAGAGTAGAGATACATGGTTTTAGGAGAGGAGAAGGAATGGGATCAAGGTGGCAGCTGGAGAATTTCATTGATGAAAGGAGTTTAGTGGTGTCAGAGGGAGTCAGAGGAGAGAAGGACGAAACACTGAGAGATGTGGGTGGAGCAATGTCAGGTTCTGAAGGGATAGGAGTGGAAGTTGTGGATGCAAGTGAGCTGTGAATGCTTTGGATTTTGGAATGAAAGGATGTGAGAAAGTTATTGCATTTTTCTGTTGTGAATGTGGAAGTGATATTGTCCTTGGGTTTGGTCAGCTTTGCAAATGTGTAGAAAAGGGTGCGGGGGTTAGAAGAGTTGGTGTGGATGAGTTGTGAATAGAAGTTGGAGCGGGCAGTTTTGAGAGCGGAGTTGTATGCTGAAACAGAAAGTTTGTAGGCTTCAGCGTGAACTGTGAGACCGGTTTTGCTATGGAGTTGTTCTGGCTGTCTGCGTTGTTTCTTGAGGTTGCGGAGATCCAGGGTGTACCAAGGGGCAGAGGTGGAGAAAGAGACTGTGGCAGTTTTGAGAGGGGCTAACTGGTTGAGACAGGAGGAGAGTGTGTCGTTGTAGAAATTGACGAGATCAGAAGCAGTAGAATCTGTGGGAGGGGGAAAGTTGGTGATGACATGGGATAGGGAGGAGGAGAGAGATTTGGGAGGGAGGGATTTCAGGTTACGGAAGGTTATTGTTCGAGTTTGTTTGGTGGTGGGAGTGGGAGAAACGATGTCCAGAGTAATGGCCAGGTGATCAGAAATGGTGAGGTCAGTCAATGACAGGTTATGGATGGTGCGAGAAGGTGTGGAGCAGACCAGGTCCAGGATGTGTCCATGTGTGTGTGTGGGTGAAGTGACATGCTGAGTGAGGTTGATGTGAATTTAGCCGTAGGGGAGTCTATGTGGATGTTGAAATCTCCGAGGAGCAGGATAGATGGGAGATGGAGGAGAGCTGAGTTACAAAGTCAGTGAATTCAGAGAGAAATGATGAACAGTTTTTGGGGGGACGATAGATGACGGCAACGGTGAGAGATTTGGACCCAGTAGGGCAGCAGTCACTTGAGTCGTCCGTTCGGTTAGGTTGTAATTTAAACCTCCTCTCCCTCTTCCTTCTCTCCCTGTCTCCTGTGGAAAAACACTCTGCAAAGGCATATTATAGTATGTATCCTAGCAACATATTTGCCGCACTGTGCCATGACTTTAAAACATAAAACGTGTTGCTTTGAGCATTACTGCGCTACTGTTTGCTTAAGTTACCAAAACAATTAGTAATAAAACACTCCTAACCTATAACATATCGTAATATGGTTTAGAGCTTCACCTCGTCGCTCTATGCACCTGAATTACTCCCAGTGGTGGGAGACGCCATTTCCGCAAAAGTGTTTTGGGCCTCGGAGGCCACCGTCACTCTGCTGAAGGGAGGGGTGAGTGAGTGAGCGAGCGCTGCAGTCTAGAATCTTAATGCTGGATGTCACAGTTCCCCCCCCATTTCACACACTGATCCTTTCATCTAGAGCCCGATTTTAATAGCTAACCTTAAAACTAGCCCTAAACCCTGAATTAAGATTCGTACCCAAGGGGACCCAGAAAAGGTCCCCACGAGGCATGGTTTCTCAGACTTCACTATCTTTCTGAGGTATTTTGGTCCCCAGCACGATATAAAAACAAAAGCAGACACACAACAGACTCTTCAGTCCGTAATAACACACAATCAGGCCCCAGTCTTGCTCACCCGTGACCTCCTCGGGCCATGAACATCTCGTGGGAGGGAAACTGCCGGTGCAGGTCCCTCTCAATCACATCCACCCACTTCGGGTCACCCGGCTGCCGGTCCAGCTCCTGAGACACAACAAACGCCAAAACAAACTAAATAAAACACAAAACTCACACCCCACAGCTCAGGATCAAAACATCGCTGAATGAAAAAATTCCATCTGAATCAATACATTGAAAGTCATATCGAGGCTGTCTTTTGCTCCATCTTCCAAAGCAGATGTATGAAAGCTATGGGCACAGCAATCTGCCGAATACATGACCACAGATGCAAGTAATACTGACTTATACACAGTGTGAAGCAGCGCACTGTATTTACTGCATGTCCAGATCCTAACCCGACCCAAACCAAACCCAGGGGAGCATTCACCACAGTTAACAGCCAGGATTAACTGGCCTAACTCACACAAACCCTGAAATTTAACAAACATACATATTCATGGCTGAACCACAATTTTTCAGTAAGAGTTTTGCATCCAAAAAGATGGTGCGAATTGTACCCTGAAATTGCCTCAAAATCAGGTAATTAGGACCTTTGAAATTACCAGTAACTAAATGGGTATTACAATTCATATCTTTCAATTTGTTATACCAAGCGCATCAATTTAAAGTAGAGGGGAGCTTGAAACCTCATGTGGATGTTTGCGGGCCAGAAGGTCGGGGTGACTTAATCTTCCCGGTCAATGTAACGTCCATCACGGAAATTCTGAATTATTTCTATTGGAAGAAACTGAGATAGAATACTGACTTAACCTTTTCAATTCTTAGCTGTAGCCAAGGCAAAGTCAATAATGAACAAAGTCTGCCTAAAAATTGTGCATGCAAGATTTCACAGGGGATCAAAATCCGTAACGTCCGCCACGTGTCACATCCGCCACCGGAAAAGGGGTGCTGTAACATCTGTTACGCCCACAGAGAGTGGAGGAATGCTCAACTTTTCTAGATACTAATATATGGCACTGGCGGCCCCAGAAGCTCCCGTCGTGAAGATAAACAAAATGTCAAAGTTTTTGTTGACGGACGCACGCATGGACAAAGTTTTCTTTATCAAACGTATTCTCAGAGGCTACTTCTTAAATCTCCAATTCAGTGTCCATTTGCTCTTCGTCAAAATCTGGGTTGGTCCAGGCCCTTAGGAGAAAATTGCGCAGATTTGTCAACAAGCATGAAATTTGGCACAGGTGGAGACCAAGTCATACTAAACTCATTTTTTAGAGGGCGCCAAAACCAGCGCTCAAAGGGGCCGCCATATTGGCAAATCCAAGATGGCCACCAGTCGAATTTTGAATTTGTCATAACTTAACAACAAGAAAGCCAGCGAATCATTCGTGAAAGCACTTTGGATGGGTTTTAGACCTCAAGAAATCCAAATTAGGAGTTTATTTTAACATGAACAGCCATTCGCTCACTGGGCCGCCATATTGGGAAATTCACGGTGGCCACCCATCGCTATTTGTATATGAGACAACTTCACAATCGAATGTCATATGATCACAAATGAAAGCACTTTTTGTTGAAATATATGTTTTATGTGAAGGCGATATGTTCACACTGAAAGCAATGCACCAGCTGCTTGTAAAACAATGTCCCACGTGAAAGGAAAGGACTAGGTTAATTAGCTAGCTAGCCAGATCGCATTATGACCAGCTAAGGTAACGCTGGTTGATTTTCCTCAGGCAATTCTATTGCAGAACATCGCATAAGGGCGAAAGTAAATTCCTACTTTAGGCAGCATTACCCTCGCCTGGGGGTCAGGAAATTCACAATTTTTATAAAGCACCTCAAGACACTGCCATCTATAAAGATAACTGGTTTCCAGCATATCTTGGAATAAAAAAGTAAAAGCAAGACAATAGGCTTGCACTAACAGAGTTGACAATACATAGGTCTGGTCGGTGCGGTCTGTGAATATGCTAATAAAAACTTCATTTTGCGTTTAAACAAAAAACGCTTCAGTGAAAGGGAGGAATAATACCTTCATTAACATATGTCAAGTTACTTTTCTACTTCTGAGGTAAAACCACATCCCGTGGGGCATTTTCCCCTCAAACTGTACAGGCAGTTGCCAAGTACCAACCACAGGTTGTTGGTTTTCTCCAGGTATACTCCAGTTTCCTCCAAAACCTAAACATGACACATCCTTAAATGACCCTTACTTAGGTTGTTGTGTTCACAATGTGGCTTATGATGACAATATTACAAAGGGCAATAACTCCATCAAATTTGATTGAATCGGTCTGGTTTTCAAACTTCTTTAAGATCTTATAGATATAAGCCAGCATGCAAAGTTTTATGAAAATTGACCAATATTTACTAAAAATATTGTGTTCACAAGGTTGCTTATGACAATAATACAACAAAGGGCAATAACTCCATCAAATATGATCGAATCAATCTGGTTTTCGAACTCGTCCAAGATCTTGTGGATATAAGCCTGCATACAAAGTCTCATCAAAATTGGTTCAAAAATACTTAAGTTATTTTGTTCACAAGGAAAGGTTTACGGATGATGGACGACGCACATCGCACGACGACGGACAAAAGGGGATCGCAATAGGTCACGCCTTCGGCTCAGGTGACCTAAAAACTCAATTATCCAGTACAGGCCCCTTAATATTTACATAATTACTAAACATAATTAATGTATTGAAATCTTTAGAATTTGACTTCCCACGAATAGTATGATCTACAAGCAGCGCGTTAAATCACTAGCGTGTCACCTTGATTCTCCTTTACATTACGTGAGTATAGTCCTTCATGAGTACTGGGGCAATCGAATAACCATGAAGTTTAAACGAAGCCCAAACGCTCATGGGGTTGGGTGTGTTATGGCCCCAATTTGTTATTACTACAATTTACAACACAACAGCAACAGCAAGGGATGACAGACACAGTTTTAAAAACTTAAAACACATTTAATTTTTAACAAAGAAAATAACGACTAAACTAATATTCTGACCAAGATTGAATACAAAAAACAGAAATATTTACAGTTTCCTGGTGATGTGCTGGGTGAGGAAAAAAAAGCTCAAACACAGGCAAAAATCTACAAAAGAAACTTCACAGGTCTTGAACAGAAATGACAGGTCTGGTCACACGTATCCTTCTTCTTGCAATTTCTCCTACTACTTTACTGTCTCAATTCTTTTCCTTATATACTCTTTTGCAGACCCCACCCACATTTAGACCTCTTTTTTTTATTTTCGGGGACTTGCCTCAGACATGTCCAGGACATGTCTAAACATAGCTCCAGTCTGAGCTTAATAAAAAAAAGGTAAATACTGCCATCTAGTGGCCTATATTCACATTACACCTCCATTCCAAAAGGGAAAAATTTTGACTCATAAAGGCAAAATTTTTCTTTTCAATACAAAATGGTTAAGTGGACACTTGTCTATATATACATATCATACAATATTCAAATAAACACGTGATATATATATACATATTCAAACACGGGATAAGCAATCAGCAATTACATTGTCTGTACCCTTCACATGCTTAATTTCCAAGTCAAACTCCTGTAAAATCAAACTCCAATTCAACAATCTCCGATTCTTGTTTTTCATCTTACTCAAAAACATTAACGGATTGTGGTCTGTGTACACAATCATTGGCTTTTCCCCTGTACAAACATACACCTCAAAATGTTGTAAAGAAAGGACGAGAGCCAACAGTTCCTTCTCTATTGTGGAATAGTTTGTTTGGTGGTGATTGAACTTCCTGGAGAAGTATGCCACGGGATGCTCAATGTCATCAGAGTCACTTCTCTGTAGGAGCACAGATCCACAAGCTTGGTCGCTAGCATCGACCGCGATGGAGAACGGTTTGTTGAAGTCAGGAGATTTGAGCACGGGGAAGTGACACAGCAGAGACTTCAGGCGATCGAAGGCTCTCTGGCATGAATCATCCCAAGTGAACTTAACGCCTTTCTTCAGATGGTTAGTTAGACTGAGAGCAATCTCAACAAAGTTCTTGCAGAACTTGCGGTAGTACCCGATCATTCCAAGGAAGCGGCGCAAAGCTTTTTCGTTGTCAGGAACTGGAAAGTCCATGATGGCTTGGACTTTAGCATTTATGGGTGCCACCTTACCCTGGCCTATGACGTAGCCAAGATAGGTGACAGTAGCACAACCAAAGTCACTCTTGCTCAGGTTAACAGTCAGGTTAGCCTGGGTCAGGCGCTGGAACAACGTCTCTACATCTTTTAGATGTTCTTCCCAGGAGTCACTCCATGTGATCAGGTCATCGATGTACGCACCCGTGTGTGGCAATCTGGCGATTGTAGACTGTATCATCCTTTGGAACGTGGCAGGGGCATTTTTCATGCCAAAGGGTAGGACTTCATACTGGTACAATCCAGATGGTGTGGCAAAAGCAGAGATGCTCTTGGCCCTCTCAGTTAAAGGCACACACCAATAACCCTTCAATAAATCAATCTTGGTCAGAAACTTTGCTTGTCCTACTCTATCAATACAATCATCAATCCTAGGTATTGGAAACACATCAGTTCTAGTTACAGCATTGACTTTGCGATAATCTGTACAGAATCTAGTACTTCCATCAGGTTTTGGAACTAGCACACAGGGTGAACTCCAATCTGAGTTGGAGGGTCTGATAATATCATGTTTTAACATGTACTCAACCTCTTTCTCAGCAATCTTTCTCTTTTCAGGATTCATACGGTATGGATGCTGTTTTATTGGTTTGGCATCACCAACATCTACATCATGAGCGGCGAAAGAAACTCTGTTTGGAACGTCAGGAAACAGATCCTCATATTTCTTGATTAACCTCTCAAACTGATCTCTCTGTGAGGGTTCTAAGTGCTGGAGTTTTACATCAAGATTTTGCAACACTTCAGAATTCGACAATTTACATGAAAGAACTTCAGCTTTAATTCTTGGTTCATCATCTTGAAACTCCCCCTCATCTTCACACGTTTCGACCATTGGACAATCTGAAGTGACAGCTGCAACCCTAGCATTTCTGTCATGATAAGGCTTTAGCATGTTAATATGACACAATTGTTTTGGTTTTCTCCTATCTGGAGTCTTCACAATGTAATTGAGATCATTGAGTTTTGTCAGAATTTCATAAGGACCATGAAATCTAGCCCGCAATGGATTGGACTGCAAGGGAAACAACACAAGGACCTTGTCTCCTGGTTTAAACTCACGGCTTCCAGCCTTATGATCATACCAAGTTTTCATTTTTCCCTGACTTGATTTCAAGTTCTCTTTGGCTAGGTCACAAGCTGCACGCAATCTTTCCTTGAACTTGCTAACATAGTCTAACAGACTGATGTGCGGCTCTTCCTCTTGCCATTGTTCATTCAATAATAGCAAAGGTCCTCTCACTTCATGACCAAACACTAGCTCAAATGGACTAAATCCAGTAGATTCCTGCACTGCTTCTCTAGCTGCAAACAACAGCAAATGAACACCTTCATCCCAGTCTTTCTCATGGTCATAACAATAAGTCCTCATCATTGTCTTGAGAGTGGAATGAAACCGCTCTAAGGCACCCTGACTCTCTGGATGATAGGCACTAGAAAGAATCTGCTTTGCACCTAGTTCATACACAACCTGCTGAAACAATCCTGAAGTGAAATTGCTACCTTGGACTGACTGAATTTCCCTGGGAAGGCCAAACAATGTGAAGAACTTTATCAAAGCCTTTGAGATTGCAGTTGCCTGGATGTTACGTAGAGGTATGGCTTCAGGGAAACTGGTAGATGCACACATGATTGTCAACAAGTACTGATTTCCAGATCTAGTCTTGGGTAATGGACCAACACAATCAACAATGACCTTAGAGAATGGCTCCCCAAATGCTGGGATAGGCTGCAATGGAGCTACAGGTGGGTCTAACTGGTGTTTTCCGAACTACCTGACAAGTGTGACAGGTTTTGCAAAAGTTGGAAACGTCTTTCCGAAGCCCAGGCCAAAAGAAGTGTTTCATGATCTTATCAACAGTCTTGTTAACACCAAGATGACCTCCTAAAGGTAAACTATGAGCCATTGTTAAGATCTCATTCCTGTAGACCTTCGGAACAACAATTTGCCTGACCACTGCCCAATCTGCATTGGCAGGGATATCAGGAGGGCGCCACTTCCGCATCAACACACCATCCTTGAGATAATACCCAACTGGAACTGCGTCTATTTCTTTATCAGGAAGGGCTCACCTCTTTAGTGCACAAATTTCAGGATCATTAGTTTGCTCCTCAATCAACCGCTTTCTGGACAGAGACAAGTCTCCAGACACATCAAAATCACCAGACCCATCCGGCTGGCTGAATAGAGAACTGATAAAAGTATCTGATAAGTCCTCAAACGGAGAAACCCTAGTAGGCCAATCAGAGTCATGAGGCGAACCACCTGAGTCCTGACTATTCAATGTGCTGGACGGCACCACAACATCTTCTTCTTTAGCCTTCTTAGCCATAGCACGAGTCACTGCGCAAAAAGGATACAGAGATGGGTCCTCATTCCCATCTTCAGTGCTCGGCTGTGAAGTAAGATGTACAGGGGGAACTACTTTGCCCCCAGCCAGGTCATTGCCTAGCAACAGAGAAACACCCTTTATAGGTAGACTTGACATAAGTCCCACCTTTACCTGTCCTGTAACTAAATCTGACTTCAAGAATATAGAGCGCAGGGGTACAGATACAGTCCTCCCTTCAATACCTTGTACAAGTATGAAATCCCCTGAAGCGGTCTCATCACGTAACTCCAAGGAGTCCATCAACAAAAGTGACTGAGAAGCTCCGGTATCCCTTAGGATATATATGGGGACAGGAGTAGTATGCTCATTCAGAGCCACAAATCCCTCTGACACAAATGGAAGAAATGCCTCCCTCACAAAGTCAGCTGTATCAGGCTTTTTAGCCCCACAAGAAGCAGGCAATTTAGCCGATCGGTCATCTACTACAGGGGTTTCTAACCTTGTTTTCACAAAGGCATTTGGTTTGGTATCCTTTTCTTTTTCTTTTTTAGCTTTAAGGAACCAACAGTTAGTTGTAACATGACCAGATTTCTTGCAATAACCGCAAACTAGACCACTTTTGTCACTGTCAGCTTTCACACTTTGATCAGACCTGTTACTGGATTTCTGAGCACCATCACCAGATTTGTCTTTGTCTTTGGGTGAGGAATCTTGGGTATCACCATAACCCTTTTTCTGAAATTGGGACCATCTATTGTTACTGCTAGACTGAAATTTGGACTTATGTGTGAGAACATATTCATCTGCAAATTTGGCAGCTGACTGCAAATTCAGTGCTTGCTTCTCATTAAGGTAAGTCTTAATATCATCCTTAACACAGTTCTTGAATTCTTCAAACTAACAACATCTCTTTTAGTGAGTTGAAATCATCCTTGACCTCCATAGAAGTACGCCAGCGCTCAAAGCAAACCTGCTTCTCATTAGCAAATTCAACATAAGTCTGATTTTCAGGTTTCTTCAAACCTCTGAATTTCTGTCGGTAAGCCTCTGGAACCAACTCATAAGCTCTCAAAATAACCTTTTTGACAACCTCATAATCAGAGGAATCATCTGCAGACAAAGCCGAATAGGCTTGTTGAGCTTTACCCTTGAGGACAGTTTGCAACATCAGAGGCCAGTGTTCCTTTGGCCACTGGCAACTCTTTGCTACCTTTTCAAAACACTGGAAATAGTTGTCAACATCCTTTTCCGAAAATGGAGGCACCAATTTTACCTCCTGGCTAGCCCGAAATTTATTTTCAGTTTGAATTTTAATTTTTAGATGCTCCATTTGGAGTCTTTCTTCTCTATCGAATTTTTCTAATTCAAAATCTCTCTGTCTTGCAAATTTTTCTAACTCAAATTCTCTTTGTTCCCTTTCTTTCTTCTCTTCTCTAGCTAATTTTTCCAACTCAAACTGCCTTTGTTTTTCTTTTTCTTCCCTTTCAATCTCTAGCATTTTTAATTTAAGTTCCATTTCTATATTTGGATTTTCCACTGGAAACTGTTCCAGATCTCCTGGTGCAAACACATTTTCATCAATGTAATATTCAACTATCTCTCTAGCCAGTCTTGCTTTTCACATGGCTGGTTTTACCTCTGTCAGCTCTAAATGTCTGCATATTTCCAACAGTTCGGTCTTTTTAAAAGACTTCAAAACCCCTACGGTTGGTGATGCCAAGAAATCATCCATTGCTGTTGTCAATATATTTATATAGGAAAATTCACAAAAACAATTTTACAATCTGAAATGTTAGATTTTTAATAAATGACTCACAAAATGGTCTATCCCGGACCTTGAGACCCCAATTTGTTATGGCCCCAATTTGTTATTACATTTAAAACAACAGCAACAGCAAGGGATAACACACAGTTTTTCAAAACTTAAACACATTTAATTTTTAACAAAGACAATAACGACTAAACTAATATTCTGCCCAAGATTGAATACAAAAAACAGAAATATTTACAGTTTCCTGGTGATGTGCTGGGTGAGGAAAAAAAAAACTCAAACACAGGCAAAAATCTACAAAAGAAACTTCACAGGTCTTGAACAGAAATGACGGGTCTGGTCACACGTATCCTTCTTCTTGCAATTTCTCCTACTACTTTACTGTCTCAATTCTTTTCGTTATATACTCTTTTGCAGACCCCACCCACATTTAGACCTCTTTTTTTTTTATTTTCGGGGACTTGCCCCAGACATGTCCAGGACATGTCTAAACATAGCTCCAGTCTGAGCTGAATAAAAAAAGGTAAATACTGCCATCTAGTGGCCTATATTCACATTACAGGTGCAATTGCACACTCCAGTATTTCCACCCCTGGTCATCATGTATTTGAATATCAACAATTGCTTAAATTTCTTTCACTTGCCACGACCTTCACTAACAGTTAGAAACCATCTCAGCGCACTCAGGAAACCTATGGAATGAAATTCGTTCCAACAGAAACTGAATAGAATTTTGGTTTTGAATTGAATTTTATCGGTCATGAAATTGAATGAACAAGTAACCTGAAACGGAATCCAATAATTTGTGTTGAATTTAAGATAAAACTTGAAGCATTTCATTCAGTTTGCACATTCCAATTCAGTTCTCTAAATTCAAATTCATGCTGAGGAACATCACATGAACGCACATTGTGAGCTGCAGCCCCGCCTCCGTCCCTCCTACTGCCCCAGGCGTCATTTCTTTTCCTACGTCAGTTGAGCGTATATCCAAAAAAAGTGGGTGTGGCCTGCCTTATTTGGAATAAGGTGACCAATATAATGTCCAGGAAGCGCACCTCTGAACGAATTCTAATGGTTCTAATGGTTTAGAATACCTGGAGTCACAAAATGATGACATACGCGCCAGGAGAAGAGGCTGCAATTTATCCAGGAGGGTTTGCAGCTGAAACTGGTGCAAGAAATATTCCGTTTCTGGAGCGGTGCTTCACACACATGCAAATTCACTCTTGCACGAAAATATGCAGTTCAGAGTATAGGGATATGCTCTCTGCTGAAATACGGTGCCAACATGGAGTTACGTATTGTGTGCACATAGTTCTGCAGTTGCATATTAAACGCTCATTTATAGCTGGCTAGCCTTATCCGACAATATCATCCCATATCAGCCATATCATCAACAGCTTCACGGACACATGAAATGCAATGTAATTTTGGTGGCTCCTGGGAATTCAGTACTTTGTTCATCGGCAATGTCAGCAGTTCGGTCTCTGGCAGCGTCTTTACAGTGAGTGAGTGAGCGATGTCCAAGATCTGTGTTTTTACTCCTTCAGGGTTTTGTGAAGGGGGCTGATAATTCACAGGAGAGGCGACTCATGGTTGTTGTCCTCCCTGGAGGACTATAGTGTGTTGATGTTCAAGTGATTCATTATGTTTTTGATGGAGTTATTAAAGAAAATGTGGAAATTTGCCCCATCTCCCAATGTTAACGAAATTTTCAAAGTGATTCAGAATCCAGTTCGATCCGGATCTGCACCAAAAACTAATCACTTCTCACTCGGACCATTACCGAGTGAAATATGAAAATGATCTGACCAAAAATGCGGCCTGAAGGCTGTCCACAGAAACACACACAGATAAATAAATGGACACAAACACATAACCCCTCCCGCACTTTGTTTGCAGGCGGGGAAATAAGGACAAACACAAGGGAATAGTTTGGTTACCTGGAACTTGCCCGGATTCTGTTCCCTTTTGACTTTTGCTCCGGACAGATAGAGCCACGCCCGACCCCGAAGCGAGGGCGGGATCCCCTTCTGACACCTCAGCTTCACCTGGGGAGAGAGGGGGCGGAGTCAACCAACCAAAATCCACCAGCTGGAGAGAAGGCGGGGTCACACAATAACACACCATCAGCCAGAGCGAGGGCGGAGTCACACAACTTGATTGCCATGCATCCGCAAATCATAGCGCGTTATGCCCTAAAGCTGATCTTCTATCCCCACATACAGCGGATCCTATGTGACACTGACCTTTGACCTGATGACCTCCAAAACCGAATCAACTAAACTGTGGGGAGTTACCATATCCATCCACTCCAAGAAATATCTTGCACACAAGATGAGCGTGACGGATGTGCAGTCAGCCGAAATGCAGTCTGTCCCCCGCCCACCACTGTGGGGTGGGGGCGTGAAAAATATGCAACGATTAAAAGCGTTCTCGTGCAGTTTAAACATCACACAGAAAAAGGACTGGGCAATTAACCGAATCGCGATAATTTTAGTTGCAATAAAAGTAACTACCTCCATGGCGCAGACAGACAAGCTTGCTTATTACCTTTTCTATGACACACACCTTCAATTTAGAGTTGAGCAAACAGAGGCCATATGAATCAAATCGAACCAAATCAAACTTTACTTATATTGCACTTTTCGCACAAAGTTGCGATACAAAGTGCGGAACATGGGCATATATAAAAACAAGGCAATAAAATAATGGAAAAATACTGAACAGACACACACACACACACACAGCCTGGCCAAAAAAAAAGTCGCACACTCAAATATTTAGTTGGAACCCCTGTAGCTTTGATTACAGTGAATATTCGTCTTGTCATTGTTTTGACAACTATATGCAATGCCAGAACATTTCTTTTCGATCAGAAATGCCATGATTTTTGTCCAAGATCTTGTCTTCTCGACATAATGGTTGAACCACTCTTGAGGTCTTGAGTACATCCCAATAACTTTTATTATGTTAAAGGTCAGGACTTTGCGGTGGAAAATTTGTTTGTGAGAATGATTCCTCATACTTGGTTATGTCATTCATGGTTTTCTTTGCTAAATACAGGCCAATAACTGGCCCGTTCTGAAATATTGTAACATCGTTTCCACCATCAGGGAATGTGTTTTCCGACATGATTTTGTAAGAAATGAATAGGGACGCACTTCATCAGTCAGGGTTAAAATGATTATTGCCATCTGAAACATATTAATAACCGCAATAATGATCCAATTATAGAATTTGTTCATTGACTTCCAAACGGTGACTTTTTTTTTGGCCGGGCAGTGTATATACACACACACACACACACACACACAAATAACAATAAAATGAGAAAACAGAAAGAAACAGAAAAGGTGTAACATTCATTAAAATTAGTGCATAAAATTAAGGGAACGCCAAACTAAAAAGGTAAGTCTTAAGATTTCGTTTTAAAGTATTAATTAGTATAGGTTTTGGTGCCCTCAGATCCTGCCAGAAAACTGCGTTTTGAAGTCCGCTAATTACCAGCGAGGTCGGACAGCCTCCATCGCCTTCGCCTTATAAGCTCACCTTAAATCAATTCCCGTGTACTTTGCCTAACTTGCAATCAAGCCGTTTATTCAGCCAACTGACCAATCAAAACCAAAATGTGGCCAATAATGATTAAGAGATAATGAGAAGCAGACGGACCTCACCAGGCTGCCGTGTTAGATTGAAATAATGTCAATAATCTGAATAAATAGCAGACCTCTGAATTCCTGATCCAGAGTCCAGATAACCTTATCAGTCAGTGTATTCTGAGTAGGATGTTATCATCTCTGATCTGAACATAATCTGTCCACTCCTTCAGTCAATATCATGCACACAGCACGGCTTGATCTGCCCAGTTATTTTTTTTTTTTGCCACTAACCAGTAGCCTGGTAAAACCAGACTCTGCTACTTCGCTTTGCTTCGTACACAGAGTCTGGACAGTCGTCATTGACAAGTGTTTACTTCCTGGTGGGTGGGCACTTGTCTGAAGTTTAAAATCATTGGTGTACCCGTAAACTAATCACTAACGTTTGGCGATGTCGTATGTTATGCGCCGGCTCAGCCGCCTAGTGCTCCTGCTGTAAACACAGTCCTTCATACCAGGAATGCAGCGAAAACAAACTGATCAGTACATTAAAGTTAATACTGTACCTATACATATGCCCATCTACCAAATTTTAGCCTTCACTCATTCACTTAAAAGAACCAAAGGTGCTCTTTCTGTTCTCCTTACAAGAAACAAACTGTTGAGCTGTCATCTCTCCTGCTGATACTGCTGCTATTAAAAAACCATAAGAGACCCGAAACCAACCACAGAATCAGCCAGAATAAGGTATTATTTACATGAGGACGGAATCTGCGTTGACACGAAAACTGAGCAGTTTACCATTCTAGCGATAACTTCATACCCAGCTCGCTATCTAATTTTACCGTAACACAGTTTGGCTCTAAGCGTTTGGCTGTCTCAGACAGCCATTTCATTCATGGATAATGACAACATAAGACTGAGACAGCGAATAGGTCTTGTGACATGAGCAAAAACACGGCTTTTAAAGTTCACTGCTAACTTAAATAGTGTGAAATTCACGGGCAATGTAACACTAGGAGCTACAAGCTAGCTGAGGTGGTTCGGCTGTCTCTCAGAGATGAACAGGGTGCCTATTTCATGATGGTTATTAAGCAGATACGACAATCTGTAGGGAGTTGTGCTACAACATCATTTCTATTCTACTAACTAACCAAACATTCATCATGTTGTGGCTATAAGTCGCTGATACCTGGGATTTTCTCTATGACACAGCGAATGGCCTCCCATGTATCTATGTCCGTAGCCATTGTTGATTTTGAAGACTACATCAAACTCAGCGCAGCGGCTAGATCATGGCTCGCAGCCATCTATCTGTTCGTTGGTTGGTCCGGCGTATTTTCTGCGGATGGTAAACGAGGCAGAGCTCCGAGTGATCAGACTGAGTGCTGAAGCGAAATGAAATTAAGCGGAAGTGCGAAGGCTGGCGAAGTCCGACTAACTAACCAATAGGGCTAGTGACAGAGGAAAGTCAAGAGCCCCAAGAAGATTTTACATGCCCGACTGAAAAAGACCTGAATATCAGGTGAAACTTACTGGCACAGGTACAAACTTTATGAAAACACTTCATACAAATCAAAACGAAACCTCAGTCCCCGGGGAATTCCGCGATTCCGCGATCGCGGTGTTTTCCGCAGAATCCACACTTCACCGCGGAAACCGCGGAATTCACTGATTTCGCCGCGGAATTCCAAAATATACCGACACAAGCTGGTCAAAACCATGATTTTGTCAATTCACAGACATCTGTTACCGTCGCGCATCTCATCTCATCAAGTGTGAACTTGACCGCCAGGCAGTGATTGCGTCGTTGGTGACAACTCTACCTTCTTTGCTTAAGTTGCGTGGCGTATTCTGTATGAAAGTTTAAAAATGAAGCGATTTCTTGACTAGAGTGCCAAGTATATTACAGCCAAGGACAGGGCCAGTCAGTTTTCCTTCTGTTACATGGACGGTGGAAAGCTCTTTTGTCGGCCCTTTAAAGTGGTAGGCTAATAGACCACATTAGAAAATCGACAGTGGAGGACCATGCCAAATCAGCAAAACACAAAAGATGAATTCAAGAACAAAAACAGAGTAGGTCTACCGGCCAAAAGCAAAAAACCATCTCCACAACAATGCACTACAAGACAGAGTCAGCGTGTGAGCGGATCGAGGTAAGGAACTGCCTTCACGTCAGTCCTAATTTTTCTTTTTTTTTAAATCAGCAATATTTAGGCCTAGACTAATAAGTTTTATGAACTCGATCAGTTGCTATGGCACACCAGTAATGACAGTCTTTTTTTATTAATAATTTTATGTTTTAACACTAGAGGCGCCGGAATTTTATCACTACCATTTTATCACCATGAACGGTCGTTTGGACCGCTCGGTTCAAAGCATTCTAATCCGACTCTCTGAGCACCTATGTTACCATGATTCTCAAAAGAACGAAACAACACCAGCATTACGTTTTTACTAGTTTAGTAATACATTTATGAATATTTAGGCAATAGAATTGTATATAAGTAACATGAATTAAGCTGCTTTCACACTGGACGCGAAACGAATTTTTCGCAAGACAGATTACATTCAAATTCAATGCAAAGACGTTTCGCGTGGATTCGCGTCTTTGCATTGACTTTTTAATCTGATCTGTCGTGCGAAAAATTTGTTCGCGTCCAGTGTGAAAGCAGCTTTATTGTAAACATTTAGCTACAACGATATTTTTGGGTAAAGAAATAATAAAACAATTCAGAACGACAAAACAACAATTAAAACATCTATTTTGATTAATACACATTCAGATTCAACATTTATAGCCTAACGGCATAACCATATGGAAAATCTTTGCCTATTTATTATGAAATAATTAATCGGAACAATGACACGGAATTAGAAAATAACAGGTAGGTGCTAAAATTCCCAGACGGGACTGAGGCACCTGCAGCAGGTGACGAGCGTCTTAATTTGTGAGCAGCTCCTGCGGACCTGGCACTGTCTCCGTTTTGCTGCCAGTGTCCCAGACAGTACTGACACGTAATTTATATGTGGTAAAATGTAAATTTATATGATAGGTATTTTCATCATCCTTATATGTTCATCTATTTATTTTCATCATCTTTTCATTTTCTTTTCAGTGTGAAATCAAGGTGATTTCACCCACTTTGTCTCGCTTTTTTGATATTAATAATAAAAGTCTTTACGTTTAAGGCAAGTTTTTGTAATGAATCATTCAAGAATTAAACATCAAATGCAATAATTGTGCAACAGATTTTAGTGTCTTCCTACTTTGTTTCAAGATATTCTTTGATACTAAAAGTAATGGTAAACTTCTTTGATTTTTGAATGAGTGAGGGTTATACTTACTTGCAAAAGGCTACCGCAGAATTTTTGCAGAATTGACAATTTCTTGCAGAATAACCGCAGAATTTAGCTTTTTTGACCGCAGAATTTGGTGAGATTTTCCACGGAATTTCATTTTTTTTACCGCAGAAATCCCTGGGGACTGAAACCTAAGTAAATGACAAACATTAACAGTTCCAATGAGGCCGATTATTTCATACGTTGTGAATTCATACACTGCCTGGCCAAAAAAGTCACCACCTGGATTTACCAGCACAAAAAGGTAAGAGTTTTTGCAGGCAAGAATTTACATAACCCTACCTAATGCAGTTAGTAGCTTCTCATTTCTTAAACAGCCATGTCAGATGTGGTCGTGGAAAAGGTGTTACTCTGTTTCAGAAGGGTCAAATTATTGGCCAGTATCAAGTAAAGACAACTGAGAAGATGGCGGAAACTACTGAAACTGTGTGAAGTTGTGTGAAGTATCCAAGCAAAATGTTGAATAAATGGTTTTCAAGTGTAAATAAAAGGTATCGGGCAAAAAAAATGTAAAAAGAGGTGGTCAGTAATGTGTTTTGGGGCTAAAATGCCAATTTTCCTAAGTCGATTCAAATTTTCCCACGAAAGACGGTGAACCCGGAAGTCTTTTGGAGAGCAAGTCAGAAACCTCTGTTTCCGAGGTTTCTGAAGTTTCTGGTGAGCCTGGAGTTTTTGAGGAGAAAGGCGAGAAAGAAGGCAATGCAGTGATTTCTGTTGGGCCGTATATGTATGAGACAGAAGCCATGGATAATCCCGAGTACGTTGCCCCTGAAAGACCCGCTCTTCAATGGCGCGAATGGTAAGTCTTTCTGACTTGTTTCATCCACTGGCGTGCCGTCAGATGTCAGGAAGGCCTGCAGTGACATCACCCTTTCCCACATAATTGCTCTTAAACTGTCTGCGATCAAGTTTGCCAGATTAACAATCAAACAATTTAATAAGTGAACAACCACCACCAATGCATGACACGTATTGATTAAGATATGCTAATTACAAAGCGATTGCCTATTACCTATGTTGATAGAATTGATGTGACTCCGCAAGGATGACAATCTGCAAAAAAATCAGAAACTTTCGCTGACTTTGCAGCAATTATATTCGCCATCACTCAGCTGTGCATCATACCCAACAGCACCCTTTAGCTGTCCCTACATTCAGACTATGGACCGGATTCTCATGGCTTATAGCTCACTGAGCCTCGCAAACTAATTTACGCAAATCTGTGCTGTTTCACAAACTACACAAGCGCAAAAATTAGAAAGACATATTGATATTTTTCGTAGTCGTTGATGTGCGGAAGAAAACGCCTTACAATTTTGCAGTGCAATATATAACAAGGCTTTCAAAAATAAATTAGACTCTCGTCAGTTCTACCAAATAGTCTGAGCAACTGTTGCTAATCGGGAGAGGTGAACAGCGAGAGGTACAGGTCATTCAGCAGTGAAAGGTGAAGTTATTGCTGGTGCCGTTTCTGCCGATGGACCGCCACTGTTTTATCATATGACTTTGTCTGTCGTTGATGAACATAAATACAAATGTGACATTGACAACAAATTTATTGATGTTCACGTAAAAAGTCATATTGATTGTAAATTAATACCCTGTATCTACGATCCTTTGGTGGTGGGCCTAATGCATGCATATTCATGTACATGTTTGAAGCTCAAACAATCCCTTAAAATTAATGATTGGTCACGGCCTGTTTTCAATCATTCATCTAAATGACAATTACAGAAACTCGGAAAACTCTCAACATTGTCAGATGTGGCCAGTTTTCATTTACAAAGCAAACTGATTATGACTTTAGATTTCTCACACTTTTATTTACTCAGGGGTTGGAAGGAATGCATGTGATTCATGATCATTTGAATTAAATAATATCATTTAAAATGTCTTTTCGCAAATCCATTGCTTCCAATCCCTCCATGCACAAGGACTTCAGCACAAGAATCTCTTACACACGTGTTGATTGAATAATTGCTGACTACAGCAGAGGAGCGTAAATATGCTTCTTAAATTGACAGGTATGTGTTATTGTTTGTGAGGGATCCTAGGAATTTGGACACAAAGCCACCAAAACAGTGAAGAATGAACAGGAATTTCAATGGCGTGCACAGAATCATTATGGCTGTTCTGGAATTGACGTCACGACCGGAGATTACCGAAGATCGCCGAAGAATTTTGTCTGCGTTGCTAAGGGCGTTGCTAGGGCCATAACTCAGGGGGAGTTTTGGAAAAATTCCAATGCAGAATGTTTTGAAACGAGTTTCTCATCACAAACAAGCAGAAAAACATAAAAACGATATGTCTGCTTACTTCACACAACTCCCTTAACCCTCCTATTCTGTTCTGGGTCAATTTGACTCGACTTAAGCTGGATTTATGCTTCAGCCTTCGAACAACCTTTCGAAGTTGTTCTGCGTTGAGGTCGTATGCATCGTGCTGTGCCGCGAAGCAATTCATAGTCAAACCGCTCGGTGGCGTCAGGTTTCCGAAGGAAGGACATGTCGTGGAATCACGTGAGACTCATTGGTAGAGTGTTTACATTATGTTATGGGCTGTATTTCATTCTGTAGGGAAATAATCATGGACCATCCTTGGTAATAATCCCCACACCCTGCGAAGTCACTTTCCTTCGTAGTGAAACCTCTGAAGGGCAGCAGGGAGTTGGGTTTTCAATGAACGGTCATTTGGAATGTCCTTCGACAAATTTTGCGGGTGCTGCTTTCAGCTTATGCAAGTGTAAACAAGCGCAGCCAGTTCACGGGAGAAGTGTTTTCACTGACCATTTATCAGTTTCGCGGTAGCTTTATAAGCAACCACATCGCTTTCATAAGGTAACAAATTGCCGTGGATAAAAATAAAAAAACAACATAACAAGCGATAGCTAGTCAACTGTAATAAACCATCAAGCTAGGTTTGTTAGCTTTCTGTGCGCTAGGTAGCTACTAGCCACCATTGTCATTTTCTTGAATGACGTTGAATCACACACGACATCAGGCTCTGGTCAGACCAGTCAGTGCCCTTGTGGTCTGCGTCGCTTTGACGCGCAGTTCGAAAATTTGAGGTAAACTGCGACCGAGCTGTTATTACATAGTGAGCTGAGCCAGCTAACAAGCCAATTTTCTAGCTGACCAAGCTATATTTGATGCATATTAATCAATAAAAACAGTACATGGCATACATTTTGCTAGGCTTAGATTAGCAAGTAGTCATTAACTAGCCATGTAGCAAGGCCAGTTATGCATTGACTAGGCTGATTTGCTCATTTGCTAGCAACCAAGCTTTTACGCTAATGAACGTTGGTCAAAGATGCTTGGTTATTGATGGAAACTGGTGCTAGTCGTAAAACTTGATATCTCGCCAGGTACGCTTAAAAAAGGAGACCTTATAGCAGCTGACTAATTAGCACAGTCTCACCAGGCCAAGAAATCAAATATGAAAAGGTGGATAGCATGTTCAGGAGGATCATGGGGCGTGTAGTTTTTTATACTATAAAGAGGATTAGCATGTTGGGGAAAAATTATAATGAATTAATTTAGAGTCGGCTGCGGTCTAGAAAAACAACATTTGCAGTTACTATAAAATAGGAAGCAAAATCTCAAAATCGATGGAGGCTTGGGAAGTACTTCAAAGTGAATTTTTTTAAAAAGTCTATGGGTGAAATGAATGGGAATTTTTGCTTCCGACACCAGCGTGACACAGTCACCTCAGTTCTCTGTAGCTATGGAAGCTTACTACTACTTATCGGATATATCATTAAATATGCAGCTACAGAACCAAGTGCACACGATAGGGCAATCCTTTCTGACACCGTATTTCAGCAGAGACCGTACTGGATATTTTGCCCTTTCCATACTCATAACTGCGCATTTTTGTGAACAAGTTCATTTTCATCTGCGTGAAGTACCGCTCCAAAAACACAGTATTTCTTTAATAGCAAATTAAATACGAGGCGAGTCGTTTAGCAAGTTGGCTTTTCATTGCGGTCTCCCAGGGTGTGTTGTCATGTAGTGACATCTGGTATTCTGAACCATTAAGCCATATGAAGTTAAAGATGCAGACCTGAACAGCTCTATCTAATTATTTAGCTTTCGACAGGTTAGTTACGATTGTTTTACTTTTTCTCCCAATCTGTATGTTGTTATGACTTGAAAAAATCACAACAAAGAAAACCAGAAAGTACAACTAAAACAAATTTATTCTTCACAAAAAAAAGTTGTACAAAAAAAAATCTATCCACTATTTAATTCTCTAATAACACTCTGATGCCACTATTTAACTGTTGCCAAAACAAAACTCTGCTCTGCTCTCTTCTGCTGTCTGCTCTCTTTTTTTTCTCTGCTGTGCTTAAAATCACAGCATTTATATAGACTAGCAACCTTCTAGAAAGATCCACAGGATTCTAGGGAAATCCCGCCCCCTCCAAGCAGGAAAGTGCCAGAAGCTTCTAGAAATCACTAGTCTTTTCCTAAAGATTTTACAGACACGCCACCAGAGGGTGCCAAATGAACAAAATAAATATAGCTGACCAGCAAGGCAGCAAAACAGCATGTTACAAATCTTCATTTACAAATGGAATATAATGCTGTACAAAAAACACTCATGCATAACACCTCCCCTCTTGAAGAAAAGAAAGGTTTGCTAAAAGCTTTCTTGAGTTAGAATTAACACAGTTTTATATTCAGAACAATCTTGAACTTTACACAAATGTATCACTGATGATGATAACAATTATATACTTCGTACAAAACAACCATTGCAAGTCTCACAATCAAATAGAAAAGTAAAATTACATTTTTCACAATCAAAGAAATAAATTCACATGCGTGAAAGTGTATCTGGGATTACATTATCTTTTCCCCTGATGTGAGAAATATCCAAATCATACTCTTGCAAAAGTAAACTCCATCTCAGTAATCTTTGATTCTTGTTTTTGATCTTGTGCAAGAATGTGAGGGGATTGTGATCACTGAACTAGTCAAATAGACTTCAAAATGTTGTAAAGCCAAAGCAAGTGCCAAACATTCTTTTTCAATTGTTGAGTAGTTTTCTGATGTTTATCAAACTTTTTGGAAAAGTAACAAACAGGATGATCTACTCCGTCAGTGTCTTCTTGCAGTAAAACTGCACCTGCACCAATGTCACAGGCATCAACTGCCAACTTGAACTCCTTTTTGAAATTCGGAGATAAGAGAACTGGTGCATTTTTGAGAATAGCTTTCAGCTGGTCAAATTAATTTTGAAATTTTTCATCCCAAACATATTTTGCATTTTTCTTCAGTAAATTTGTCGAAGGTTCAGAGATGATAGAGAAATTTTTACAGAATTTTCTGTAGTAGCCAGCCATCCCTAGAAATCTCATGAGCTGTCTTTTAGTTGTTGGCTCAGGAAATTCAGTGATAACTTTGACTTTTGCATCAACTGGTTTGACTTGACCCTGTCCTACAACATGACCTAAGTAAACAACTGTAGCTTTACAAAAATCACTTTTTACAACGTTGATAGTCAGCTTGGCATCACTCACTTTCTGATAGAAGTTTCTGATGTTGGTGAGGTGCTCTTGGAAGCTGTCGCTAGTGATGATTATGTCGTCGATATAGGCCTCACATCCTGGTAGTCCAGCAATCACTCTGTTTACCAGACGTTGGAAGGTGGCCGGAGAATTTTTCATTCCAAATGGCATGACCTTATATTGGTATAATCCA